>JAADYH010001083.1:0-10918 GCA_023338125.1 Phytopythium aichiense
GGCTGGTTCATCGCCATCGGCACGGCGTTCTTCGTGTTCAACTTCGCCATCTCGTGGGGACCCATCTGCTGGATCTACCCGGCCGAGATCTTCCCGCTCAGCGTCCGTGCCTACGGTGTCGCTCTCTCGACGGCGGCCAACTGGGCGACCGGCGCCGTTCTGACGGAGGTGGTGAAGCTGTTCCCGTACCTGAACATCAACGGCGTGTTCTTCCTCTTCGCGGGTCTGTGCTGCATCTGCGTCGTGTTCGTGTACTACTTCTGTCCGGAGACCAAGGGCGTCATGCTCGAGGACATCGAGGAGCTGTTCCACAAGAAGGCGAACGCTGCCAAGTCGCCCGAGTTCGTGGAGGTCAAGTCGCCCGTCAACATGGCGTAAGACACAGGTGGAATGTGTTGTGCCGAGCCACTGAAGACCTGCCGCGCTAGATAGGTGTTTGGTGCGGGCAAAGTGAGCGCCACCGCTGAGGAGTGAGTTGCTCATGAGTCAATCGGACGTATTGCGCCTTACTTCTGTGTCGAATTCTCTCCATCCTCTCTCTCGCATCAGCATATTCCACTGCCAGCCATTGTGCTCCCCACGAACGCGACGACATGGGTGTGGACGCCTCCAAGACGGATGAGAACTCCTGAGCTAGGTGATGATGGCAGACTCGCTGCTCCCGGCAATTCGCGAGCTAGCGCGCTACTTCCTAGATCATGTCCGGCTTGACGCACTCGGAAGGCGAGGCCCAGGACTTACGGCTACCAACCCAGGATGTACGGCCCAGAGTTCGTCAGCGGCGAAGACCTCTGTCGCGGCGGGATGAAGAGCGTCGTGACAACGTTGATGTCCACGACACCAGCCTGGAGCTTCTTGATGATCGTCTCGTTCAGTGCCAATCATCATGTGCGCGTTGAAGACAAAGGCAGCGCCTGGAGGCTGGTCGATCCGCGCAATAGCGATCGACGAGTCGGTCTCGGCGACCCTGGAGCGCGGGCTTCGCCTGCAAGTCGTGCTTGCGACTGCTTCAATACCGACGACATTCGCGCATTGACCGGTTGGTTGCTGACCGGAAGGCACAACGTGTGATCGAGTGCGTGGCTTCAAGTGGTGATGTGGTGCCGCAACCCTCGACTTGTCTCCACTATAGCATACAACCCCCTAGTGCGACCCCCTTGTTCCCCCCCTAAAAATACATTTCCACACCTCCAAACTGATTTTCTCGGCGCACATTGCCACCCGACGGCCGGCTGGACGCCTCGCCTCCCTGCCGCCTGTCGACATGGCGGAGCGACCGGCGGCGCTGCGGCTGAGTGACGCCAAGCCGGCGCAGGCCTCGCGCGCGGCGGCTGCGGACTCGGAGACGGCGGGGGCGACGACAGGAGCGACGACAATAGGGACGACGACGGGGGACCGCGACCGGGAGCGGCGGCGCGTGCGGCAGCAGCTGCTGCCCGTGCTATGGGAGGGCGCGCTGCGCCGCAAGGGCGACTGGCTGCCGCGCTGGGAGGAGGTGTTCGTCACACTGGACGGCGCCGCGCTGCGCGTGTACGAGACGCGCGTCAAGTACGACGAGGCGCTGGCGCTCGAGGAGCGGCAGCTGCGCCTGCGCTTTCCGCTGCCCTGCGGCTCGCCGGCGCCGCGCCGCCGCAAGAGCGCGGCCGCCTCTGCGCGCACCGCCTCGGCCTCATCGCTCGCGTCGGCCTCGTCCTCGTCGCTGGCGTCATCCGCGGCCTCGAGCAAGGGGAATCCGTCGGCGCGGCGATCGCCCGCGGCCTCCTCTGTTGTTGTCGCGGCCGCCGGCGACAAGAAGGACAGGTTCCTGAGCGTCACGGGCGTCGAGCGCGAGAGCGTCGGCCGTCCGCACGGCTTCTGCGTGCTCACGCGCGAGAAGAAGCCGCTGCACTTGGCCGCCGACTCGGAGCTCGAGCGCGTCGTCTGGGTGCACCTGCTGCAGGCCGCGGTGGACCAGGCCACGAAGCTGCTGCCCAAGGCGCAGAAGCTGCTCTCGGACGACGTCGACGCGGCCGCGCTCTCCGTCAGCACCGACCCGTCTGCAGACTCCGTCAGTGCGCTGCCGCCGGCGTCGTCGCTCGCGTCCAGAGTGCAGGTGCCCGGCGTGCTGGCCAAGACGCTGCTGGGCCTGCCGATCGAGGTCGACTTGGGCCTGTTCTACGACGCGTGGGGCCACGTCCAGTGCCGCAAGGGCAACTTCGCCGACCTCGTGCCGAGTCTGCACCCGAACATCACCATCACGTCCAACTACCCGCCGAGCGTGCCGATCGCCGGCGAGTACCACGGACGTGCGGGTTTCCTGGCCTTCATCGCGAACCTCCACGGGTCGATCGACGTGTCCCACTACCTCGTGCAACACATGGCGCGCAGCGGCGACCTGGCGGTCGTCACGGGCCGCGAGACCATCAAGAGCATGAGCAGCGGGCGGAAGTTCCGCCACTTGTGGAAGCACGAGCTGCGCTTCGAGGCGGACGGACGCGTGAGCCACATCAACATCCTCGCGGACAAGGTCGCTGCGGCTGTCGCGTTCGGCGTGCAGACTGAGGGTCCCTCGCTAGAGCTCCCCCATGAGCAGGAGGCGTCCGCGACGACCTGTCCGCCTGGCGAGATCCGCGTCGTGTGCATTTCGGGCGAGCGCATCAAGCGAAAGAAGCCGCTGCCTCCCTCTGCGACGCTCAAGGTCGTGGTCGGCCTCAACAACTTTCCTCACTGGACGCTCAAGTCAACGGGAGGTGGGGGCGGCTCCAGTTCTAGCGGTGGTTCGTCAGGTGGGAGTGGGCCGGGCAGCGTCAAGGGCTTCAGCCACGTGGGCTCCTGGAAATCGTACGCGACGCGTCCGTCCAAGCCGAGCACTGGCGCGAACCCGTTCTGGGCCGAGACCCTGAGCCTCCAGTTCTCTGGCGCCGTGCCCGGCACGAGCGCGTGCATATTTATTGAGGTGTGGAGCCTGAGCGTTATGGGCGACGACCTTGTCGGGTGCACCAAGGTGAACCTCGCCAACTACCTCGGCACCTCAGCAGGTACAGAAGAAGAGATCGCGGCGGCGGCTGTGCCTCGATGGTTCGAGCTGCGCAAGCCTGAGTACTTCACGAGCGGCAGCGGGATGAGTCTCGTCGGCTCGAACGACTCGGGAGACGCGCCGTTGTCCTCCTCGTCGACAAACAGCGGCGGCAAGTCTCCCGAGACCTGCGGACGCCTGCAGCTCAGCATCAGTTTTGTGCCGTACACGGACGAGTTCAACGCGTCGTTCGGAGAAGAAGGCAACGAAGGCGAGGAGAGCCGCACTCCGCAGCACCGCAAGAGCTTCGACCGACTGCAGGCACTCCACGAGGAAGCCGGCGATCGGCCACGAGGCGACCCGCGAGCTTCGGCTGACGGCACGGAACTTGACGGAAGCTATGAGATGATCGACCGCGAGGAGACCGCGGAGGGCAACGACGCGGAAGATGCGACTACGTCGCGCAGCCGCGCATCGCTTGTGTCGTCCTCATCTTCGTCTGCAACTCCCAGCGGTGCAAGCATAGACGAAATGTACACGTTCACGGTGGCGTCGACCAAGTTCCGCGTGTACACGCGATACCAGCTCATCCGAGCAATCGGCCATGGCGCGTACGGCGTCGTGATCGCTGCGAGTGACCAGGTGACGGGCAACTCGGTGGCGATCAAGAACATCCCCAAGACGTTCGACGACCTGGTGGATGCCAAGCGGATCGTGCGCGAGATCCGCCTCATGCGCCACCTGCAGCACCCGAACATCGTGACGGTGCTGGACGTGATGCGTCCGCCGTCCCTCGCGGCGTTCGAGGACACGTACATCGTCACGGACCTGATGGAGACGGACCTGCACCGCGTCATCAACTCTCCGGAGCCGCTTTCCAGCGACCACATCGCGTACATCACGTACCAGATGCTGTGCGGCGTGCGGTACATGCACTCGGCGCAGATCCTGCACCGCGACATCAAGCCGTCCAACGTGCTGGTGAACCGCGACTGCCTGGTCAAGATCTGCGACTTCGGGCTCGCTCGAGGGATCGACCCGGTGGCTGGCGGCGGCGGCGGCGGCGAGCCACTGGACCAGGCGCTGACCGAGTACGTGGTCACGCGCTGGTACCGCGCGCCGGAGCTGCTGCTCGCCAGCCGCTACTCGACCGCGATCGACGTGTGGTCCATCGGCTGCATCATGGTCGAGATGTTCACTCGGCGCGCGCTCTTCCCTGGCCACGACCACGTGCACCAGCTGCACCTGATCCTGCAGCTCGTGGGCAGTCCGTCGGCGGACGACATGGGCTTCATCACCAACATCAAGGCCAAGCGCTGGATGGCGCGCCAGCCGCAGCACGAGTGCAAGCCGTTCGACTCGGTGTGTCCCGGCGCGCCGGCCCTCGCGCTCGACTTGATGGAGAAGCTGCTGCGCTTCGACCCGCGGCAGCGCGCGACGGTGGACGAGGCCATTGCGCACCCGTTCCTGGCGGCGTACCGCAACCCGGAGCTCGAGGCGCGCGCGGCGACGGCGTTCGACTTCTCGTTCGAGAAGGACGCGAGCAAGAAGATGGACAAGGACGCGCTGCGGCGGCTCATCTTCGAGGACGTGTGCCACTTCCACCCGGACGCGCGCGCCGAGCTGGACGAGCACGACCGCGCGCAGCAGCTGAGGCAGCAGCGGCAGCAAGCCGAGGAGGAGGACCGACAGCGCGCCAGGCGCCGCGCGCAGCAGGAAGAGCAGCGCGAGCGCGAGCGCCTCGCCGCGCTGGGCAGCGGCTCGGGCGGCGGGCGGACGCGCTCGATCCGCAGCGACGAATGAGAGCGCGCGATGGAGGGAGCTGAGCTATAAGCGAATGAGACTTGGTTCGTTCCATACCTGTGTATCCGGATACATGCGAGGCTAGCGGCGAGCTTCCCGCGCGGCGAGGCCCTCAGAGGTGGCTGTAGACGAGCGAGACGAGGCCGATGGCGAGCACCGTGGCGCCGCCCGCGACCGCCTTGTCAGGGTACCGCTGGCAGAAGAGCACGAGCTCGCCCAGCACGCGGCCCTCGAAGCGCTGCGAGTCAGCGCGCATGGGCATGGGCATGCCCGCGAGCGCGCACATGTTGACGAGCATGCGCAGCGTGAGCCCCCAGAGCACGAACTCGTGCACCTGGCGCGGCGGCGCGCGGTCGGCGTCGGGAAGCGCGTGGCCCGGCCGCGGCAGGTAGATGCAGTCGAAGAGCAGGCGGCCGAGCAGGCGGTCGGCCACGGCCTTGAGCGCCGGGCGGCGGCGCAGCAGCGGCACCATGTCCTCGAGCGGCCACGGGAGCACGGCGTAGCGCTGCGTGTTGTACAGCTCGCGCACGTCGAGCCAGAAGGCGTCGGCGATCTCGGCGGCCTGCAGCGCCGGCGTGTAGGCGTGCTCGTCGGCCGCCGCGTCCACGTAGAAGACCTGCGTGCTGACCGTCATGCCGCGCAGGTGCGTCTGGATGTGCGGCAGGCTGCCGATCCAGTGCACGTGCGGCAGCGTCAGGTCCAGCCCGACCTCCTCCATGGTCTCGCGCTGCGCCGTCTCGCGCAGCGACTCCCACTCGGACCAGTCGTCCTGCAGCGCGTCGGCGATGTCCATGCGCGTCTTCTTCTGCCGGCGCCCGCCGGGGAAGGCCACCTGCCCGCTCCACGCGTCCTTCTCGTTGATGGTGCGGCGCACCAGCAGCACCTCGAGCGTCTGCTGCTCCTTTTCGCGCCAGCGGAACACGGCCGCCACGCTCGCGCGCTGCATGCAGTCGGTCGGCCGTCGCGTCAGTCTAGCGGCGGCGGAGAGCCAAGACAGGGGGAGGGGCGTACCGGGGAGGGGACGTCGTGGCGAGCCGGCGGCAGGTTGGCCAGGCTGCGCCGCAGCAGCGGCACGAACGACGTGAACGGGGACCGCGCGCCGACGCTCATGGTGGCGGGCGAGGACGTGGTTGAATATGCGGAAGTGATGACGCCGAGATGGCGAAGTCAACCTGCGAAACGCGATTACTGTCACTGTTTGATACACTTTATAAATAGATGAAAATGCAGTTTGGAAGGGGTTTCCGGATCCCATGGTGTTGCAGATCAATCCCTCTCAACGTGTCCTGTCGTATATAATATGATGAGGGCAATACAAACAAAAAAACACACTGTGCAAAGTACTCCCATAAAGTAATACTTCGAACAAGTACATTTTCGAGGCTGGTTGCGGACCGCAACTGCAATCAGCGCTTGATGCGGATCAATACATATTCAATCGGTCTGCTGCTGGCCGACCGCCAAGTAAATAGGAGCGTGCTCGTCGTCTTCTACGCGTCTCGCGGCGTCCGTCCGGCCATCCGGCCGCCGCTTCTTCACCGGCCGCGGCCCATGGCCACGTTTAAATTATGCGCCTTGCTCAGGATCAGGCGCGCGCGCTCGCCCGCTGCGACCGCGCGGCCGTCGGGGAACAGCTCGTCCGGCAGCTCCTGCCACGACCGGTACGAGATCTCGGCGTGCATGCCGGGCCTCTTCTCTGGCGCGCTGCCCAGCTCCGTGGCGCTGAAGTACCTCGCGGCGGGGCCTGCGACCGCGCGCGCCGCCTCCTTGGCAGCCGCAGGCGGCGCGTAGACCGTGAAGCCGATCAGGTAGAAGCCCGTGGCGTCCTGGGCCGGCGGCCGGGTCCGCGGCCGCAGCAGCGAGGGCAGCGGGTGGATGGCCGCGATGGGCGCCGAGTGCTGCAGCGTCTCGACGAGCTTGCGCGTGCGGCTGGCCACGAAGCTGGCCCACTCGGCCAGCGCCTCCTCCCCGTCGGCGCGCAGCTCGAGCAGCACGTGGTGGTCGTAGCGCACGAGCATGTCGGTCGGCGCCAAGAGCGCGTGCCAGGCCGAGGGCCCGCTGAGCCCCTTGGCGCGCAGGTCGTCCATGATGCGCTTGCCGCGCGCGAGCTCGTCCACGAGCACGCGCATGGTCGACAGGTTGACGTTGACGGCCGTGTTGACGGCCGGGAAGCCCGGCGAGATGATGGGCATGAGGTGCGCGCGGTCGTGGTGGCTCGTGCGCGGCGACCACTGCGCGATGGGGGCGTCCGCGAGCGGCGAGGCGCCCGGCTTGGCGATCAGGATTGGCGCCGGCCAGCTCCAGGTGGACAGCACGGCGAAGAAGCGGTGCACGAGCGCCGAGACGGCCGCCGTGGGGAACATCTGGCACACGAAGGCCACGAGGATGGTCCACGAGACGCCGCCCAGGAAGCCGGCCTTGTTCGAGTAGACGCCGCGGCGCGCGGCCCAGAGGCGGATGACGCGCAGCGTCGCGCGGAAGACCGAGCCGTTGGGCACGAGCTCGAGCACGAGCGAGGCCACGCGCGGCACCGACAGCGAGCGGATGGAGGCCGCGTCCATGCCCGCGAGCACCGCGTCGCTGTGCACGGGCAGGTGCGCGGGCACCTCGTCCCGCGAGTAGCGCGCGAAGAGCAGGTCGATGCGCACGCCGTTGAGCCGGAAGGCCAGGATGGGCACGGCCGCCTTGGTCATGGCCACGAGCGCCGACACGCCGGCCGCGCCGCGCAGGTGCGCGCTGAGCGCCGAGAAGAAGAGCTCGGCCGTCACGAAGCGCGGCAGCAGCGCCACCACGTCCAGGTCCGAGTCGGCCAGCCCCACCTTGAGGTGCCAGCTGCCGCCGAAGAGCAGCGTCGCGCTGGTGCGCTGGCCGCCGCGCGACGGGAACTCGCGGCGCAGCCACTCGTCCAGCAGCCGGTGCAGCTCGCTGATGGCCAGGTGCTTGGCGCCCAGCTCCTCGGGCGACGGCAGCCGCGCCAGCGCCTGCACGCACTTGAGCAGACCGTTCGAGCTGCGCACGTCGTACTCGGACGCCGGGCCCGCGTCCAGCGCGCGCACCACGGGCTGGACGCGCGCTGAGGCCGAGCAGCGCGGCTCATGCGGGGCCTCGGCCGCGGGGACTGCAGTCGCCGGCTCGGCGTCCTCGTCCTGCTCGTGCTCGCTGCTCGTCGTCGACAGCTCGTCCCAGCCCAGGTCGCCCAGGTCGTGGCCGCTCGAGCAGCTCGTGCGCGACGCCGAACACGCGTCCGCCTCGTCCGCGCGCTCCGCCCGCTTGGCCGCCTCGTCGGGCCCGCGGGCCACTGCGTCGCCGCCCAGCCGCTGCTTGAGCTGCGCCGTGCGCCGCGCGTCTCCCCAGCACGTCGCACCCACCGCCATTGCCGGTCAGTTCTCGAGTGCGGAGCTCCTGAAGTGGAGGTGGTCGGAATCAGACGCCGAATAAGACGCCTGCGAGGACGGAAATAGGGAAGTAAGACGCCGAACAAGACCAGCAGGGGAGTGATGAAGTGGTCCTCAGGGCCGCGGATCCGCAGCCCGCACGGCGTGCAGCGGAAACAGACGCGCGGACGGAAGCGCGCGCGGACGCAGCAGGCCCGCGAGAAGGGAAAGATACGGGCCCCGCGTTGGTAACGAACCGCGACGGGACGACGTGCGCGGGCCGCACGCCGAGGCCGAGCCGATCCGATCCGCGCGTCCGGGAATATACAGCGGAAGCTTACCGGGTCGAGGTGCTGCGGCTGCGGGTCGAGGCGGAGGCGGAGGCGAAGGAAGAGCGGGAGTGGCCGCGACGCCCGACCGACCGGGCGGAGACGCGGAAGAACTTGCGGATAAAGGGCCCCGACAGGCGCGGACTGCACCTGCAGCCGCTGCGGTCATTTTTCCAGGGCGGGAGGAGCCGCAAAACGCAACGCACTGACGACTTCAAGAGACGGGACAAGTGTCGAAAGAGCCCTAAACGCAAGCCCCTTCGCGGGATTCACGTGCTGTGATTGGAGGGTCGTTATCTTTAATGGAGTGCAGAACCGGGATGACCACGAATCTGATTCCAACCCTGGAACTGCGGTCGTGGATTCGTCATGACGTCCCATCGCCGCCGTCGGAAGAATCGGTGACCAGCATCGACCTTTGAATGCCTTGCCGACGCAGATTCCAAAATGACACCGGGCGAATATGGTTCGAGCCGTCCAACGCCCTTCTGACCAGAAAAGGGTTCGCACGGAATCGGGTACTGTCGCCGTCTAACTTTTTACCCGTGCGCTGGACACCGGCACCGACATTTCTTTCCCATCAATCCGAGGGCGTGGCCGCGACCGGGCGACGGATGCGCCGTGACCAAGCGTGTCCCAGACGCGCGCGAGCCCCGTCCGTCCGTCGCCATCCCTCTGCGGATTCACATTTACGTCACGGGAAAGCGTTCGCCCTCGCGTGGTGGCGCGATTGACCAGTCGGTCGAGGGGTGCGCCAGACGTTACGCTGGCTGCCAGCGTCCGCCAAAGGTGTAAACGACCAGATGGTCCAGACAGGAATCCTTGAGGTTTGAGCACCTGGAGTCGCAGAACTGTCCGCAAGCGTTGACACCGCGGTTAAGGCTTTGGTTACAGAAAACCCTAAACGTACCGAACAGCGCTTCTTCAACACCCATTGTGTCTCTCACCGACGTGACTGGTGTAACCCTACCCGTAACCCGAGCGGATACACTGTGTCCCCCACCCATTTTTTGCGGTTCTGGCAGACTTGAATTTTGATCGATCGCCACATCGATGGCAAGAATGCACAGCTTCCTGGCTGTCAGGCGGATATGCCGCGCCATGCTCCAGCGTTCGTCCGGTTGCTTGGAGTCCGGACGGTTCCAACGACCAGCTGGAGTCGATCATCGAGGAACATGGCGCCACGGCGACCGACGGGTTCGATCCTTGCAGGCAGTGCTGGCGCGGGCTTTGGACACCGCACGCATGCATCGCCAGTGCGGAGACGTTCGACGAGATGTGCCTGCCGCACAGTGTGGCACAGCGCGAGGAGCAGCGTCTGTATGCTCATGCTGCAGGAGATGTGCGCATGGATACATGTATGCACAACTGGTGGAGCAAACACTCAGCCCAATTCGAGGAGCTCAACTCATACATCACGGCGACGATGAGTCTCACGGACATTCCAAGGGGCTCCGCGTCGTCCCCAGCAGTGCCCCGCATGCGATCCAGCGACTTGATTGAGCGGCCTCGGTAGCGTTGGGGCTCCGATATCGGAGTTATACTGGATCACGCATGAGCCGTGGCCCAGTGGTCCACGACGTGTCCGATCTTCCCGGGCAACACGAGTCGTGTTACACGACACGGTGGAATGGACCCACTCCAACACCTGGGCCAGCTACGCATGGCGATGGATGCTGGAGTTGTCGTGTGTTCGAGACGAATGCCTCGCGCATCGGCATGCCAATTTGGCCACTTTTACTCTCTCTCTCTCTCTCTCTCTCTCTCTCGATGCTTCAAGGACAGGAGGCATCGAGCGCATCGATGGCATGCGAGGCGGTCGATCTCCCGTCACCACCTTGAAGCTGCTGTGGTTCTCCATGGACAACGAGGAGTCGAGAGCGAGCAGTAATAAGCGGAGAGGGCCCAGGCGCCGTGTTGTCTTGGCTCTCGTGTTGCGACGGAGGTTGTGCTGGGCGGCATGAGGCCAATCCCAACCTCTCGGTGCTCATCTGCACCGAATCGACGCTGGTTGCGTCCAGACGAGACCTGTTGGCGGCACGGGACCCACCGTCTCGCCACCTCTGAGGCTTCGAGTGGCGCTGCGCAGGTGCCAAGATCGTCAACGTGTCAGCAGAAGCGCGCGCGCCTCGAAATGGCTCGCCCTCGGACAGCCGCAAGGCGCTCCACCTCCTGCTGCTCTTCGGGCTCGAGCTCGTCTTCCGGCTCGGCCAGGATGAGCAGGTTGGTGGCGTTGAACGCCGCGAAGAAAGAGAAGGCGAGCGCCAGCGCCAAGGGGATTGCCGTGCGCATGTCGAGAGCGCCCGTGAACCACGAGAAGAAGACGCACTGGAAGAGCCAGCTGGAGACGCGCGCGAGCTGGTAGCACCGCCACTGCCAGCGTGTGAACTCGAGCGGTCCGAGCCACTCGACCGCCA
>JAADYH010001084.1:0-10909 GCA_023338125.1 Phytopythium aichiense
GCCAGACGTGATGGCCCATTCAACGGGCTCTGGAATCGCCTATTTCTCTCCACTTGAGTCCAGCACGGGGCTCGAAAGGGTGCTTCGAATCGTGTTTCCGTCGACCTTGTACACATGATAATATAACTGGAAACAGTGCGAAACCTTCAAAAAGTAGTGGAATGCACTATTTGCCGGACTGGCCACGCGATTTGCCTGAACCACTTGTCGCAACACGCCACGCAGACTCAATAGTGACCCGAACCGCACCCGATCCTCCAATCACCGCGCAGAACGTTTAAAATCGCATCGACGATTGCAGGTCCAGAAGTCCAAATTCGTGCGATTTGCCTGACCGAGATTGTTGGCTGACCTGCAAAGAACCGGTTCACAATGTTATATTTCAGCGGCACGAAACCGGTTTATTGCAGCGTACCAAATTCTTCCCGGTCCGGGAAGGATTTCGGTCCGAAACCACACCGTCAACGCTTATAAACAAATTCACCGATATACATTTTTTTAGAACAAAACAATAAAAAAAACACGAAACAAATCAGGTATTGTGGTGCAACCCTTTTGTAAATAGCAGCAATTCGACTTGTCGCTGCAGCAGGCCCTCCAACAAGAAGCCGCCGTCACCTGCGAGCATCTGCTGCGTCTCCTCCATGGGCTCAAGACTTCCTTCTTCTCCCACCGTGTGGAGTTTTGGACTCTCTCGACGAGAGAGAGAACGGGGAAGGGAGGAAACAGAAAACCCAAAGACCAAATGTCGGTCTTTTGGGTTGTATTCAAACACCCACCAAATGTTCACTCCCAGTTTGAGGGGGGGATGCAAATTTTGAGGATAAGCCAATGGGATCACGAGTTGTGCTCACTTTACCCCCGAAGGGTTCGGACATATTTGAAATATATTCCCAATATATTTCGGATATAGCCAACCCAATGGTACATGTCCCAATTCCAGTCTGGGTGATTGAATCGTATCAAATTAGAGAATCGATCGGGTGAATGTGTTTTTCGCAGTTCCCGCGCGCGCCATTTTTTTTCGCGGGAAAAGCAAACCGTCCAAACAGACAAAGGGCGAGTCATCCGGACGCCGACGCACGCTCCGCCTCGGAAGGAAGGCCCACGCATCGACGACAGCAGCGGGAGGCGATGGCGCGCGAGGAGCTGGCGCTGCAGACGCAGCTGCTGCTGCAGGAAGCGTCGCAGCTGGCGGCGCATGGCACGGGGCGACCGGGCGACGCCGAGGCATCGGCGCTCGTCGAGGGCGACGCGCCGGCCGTGTCGGAGCTCGAGGCCGCGCGGCAGTCGCTGCTGGACAAGCTGCGGCGCAAGAAGGAGCAGCGCCACGCGCAGCTGCAGCAGGTCAACCGGCGGCGCTACGGGTTTGGAGGGAGCGCGGCCACGAGTGCCGCCAGTGCGACCAGTCCGCGGCTGACGCCCGTCAAGGCCAAGGCCGCGTTCAAGCCGCCCGTGGCCGCCAGCTCGGCCACGGCGGCGCACAAGAAGAAGGACTTGCTCTCACGGCTGCGGAAGCAGGCCATCCAGCAAGGTAAGGAGCGGTGCGGCAGGTGTACTTGTGGTGGCGAGGCTGGCGCACTGAGCGTGGCATATTGACCGACGACAGGCTCGCAGAACATGGCCAAGCTGTTCGGGTACTCGTCGTACGAGGCGCAGATCAAGAATCTCAACCTGATCGAGCAGAAGAAGATCCTCGAGAGCGAAAAGAAGATGCGCGAGAGTGACAAGAAGGCGCAGGACAAGGAGGAGGGGCAGAAGGAGGACGACGGCGACGGAGAAGCGCAGGAGGAAGACGATGACGAGTCTGCTATGGACAACGGACTTGACATATCCGACCCGGTGGAGCAGGAGCCCAGCACCGAGGCGATACCGACTGTGGAGGAGGTCACGATCCGCACATCGTTGGTCGGCGCGAGTGCCGCTGCTAGTTCTGCTGACGGGAGCGAAACAAAGCCAAGCCACAAGCCGGCGACTGTCGCCTCGGAGACCGAGTCTGTGCGTGTCAAGCGCCGGAATCGCATCGACGAGGATGAAGACGACGGGAATGAGGCCGACAGTGAGCAGGATGGCGACGCGGACGCCGATGAGGACGACAAGATGGAGGTGGACGACACTGGTGACGCCCCTACGCGCTCTATTGTGGACGCGTCTGCGTCTGGTACTGCCTCGGCCACCTCGTCAGCGAGCCCCGCACCCAAGAAGGACCGTGCGGCTGGGTTCCGAGAGCTGCTGCGGGCCGAGGCGCTGGAGACTCGGCGGCGGAAGAGGCTCGTGAAGGGCGGCGGCGGCGCCAACTTCGTCGAGTCGGAGGCCGAGGAAGACGAGGAAGAGGACGCGCTCAAGATCGGCGGGCTGGGCGACTTCGGTTTCGGCGTGCCGCAGGCCAAGACGCAGGAGTCCAAGGAGGCGGAGGAGGAGCGGAACGCGCTCAGGCTGCGCGAGGACGACCTCGAGGGCATCGTAGACGACCTGTCGGACGACGAGCAGGCGCAGCAACAGGACCTGGATGAGATTTTCCGTAAGGAGGCCGAGGAGCACGACCGCGATCAGGTCAAGGAGGTGATGCGCAACGTCAAGGAAGGCTTCGGGCGTAACCGGCGCGCTTTCTCTGCGGGTCTGGGCGAGGCGCGCGGCCGCTTCAATCTCGACGAGCTGGTCGCGGCCGACGGCAGCAAGTTCGAGGCGGCGCGGCTTGGACTACTCGAGTCGGACGAGGAGTGGAGCGAGGGCGAAGGCGGAAAGAAGTCGAGGCGAAGCCGCCGCACTCGTCGAGGCAAGGGCGGAGACGACGGCGAGGGCGAAGGCGAGGAGGGCGAAGAAGAGGACGAAGAGGAGGACGAAGAGGCCGAGATGGAGCGCATGCTGCGCGAGCGGTACAAGAACCAGCCACAGATCTACGTGACGTCGTCCGAGTCGGAAGGCGAGGAGGAGGACGTGCCAGGCGATGCCAAGGCGGACGCGGATGCGGACGAGGCCAACTCGGATGAGGAGCGCGAGAAGCAGCAGATGAAGCTCTTCTCGGAACGCGCGCGTATCAACCGGCGCATGGCGCGTATGAAGGACCTGCAGCGCCAGATCTCGCTCGAGAACGGCGAGGAGGACGGCAAGAAGGCGAGCGAGCCAGTCGTTCCGAACCTGCTGCTCGAGGAGGACGAGGACTCGCAGGAGGTGAGCACGGCGGCTTGTGCGTCGTGTGGATGATGGAGTCTCTTACGCTCGTTTGTTTGGTGATTGCAGCTGCTGAAGATCCTGAACCGCACGGACGTGACCACAGGCGCGTCCGCTGCTGCAGCGCCTGGAAACGGCAATCCCACACACAAGGAGGGGAAGCGTGGCACGGCGGGGGGTCATCCGCGGCCGATGCTGGGCCGCTTCAACTCGTTCGGTGCCGCGTCCTCGTTCAACCGCGTGGCCGGCAACTGCACGCTATTCAACGCCGGCTCGGTGCGTTCCCCTAGCGTCTCTCTTCTCTCAGTTGTTGCGACTCGCTCACGTGAGGTCACGTGGCATCACAGGGGAGCGGGCAGTCGAACAAGGGCTTCGTGTTCACGTCTCTGGGGTCGGAGCGGCCAGAGCAGGCCGAGGCCGACGACGGCGAGCTGCCGCCGCTGTCATCGCGACCGGAGCTGGCCAAGAGCAAGAGCTGGGGCCAGCCGGCGCGGAGGACCGGCAAGCGCGGCGCTGACGCTGGCGGTGCAGTGGCAGGGAAGAGCAAGAAGGCCAAGCCCACGAGCGATCTGTTCTCGGTGCTCTCGTCCTACCAGGTGAGCAGCAACAGCAGCAGCAGCCACAGCGCGCCGCTGTGAGCCTTGGCGCGTCCTCTGGCGCCTGCGAGTCGAGTTGGCCGTCGTGTAAGTCTAATGGATACAATCGGGAAGTCCGTCACTGAGTGTCAAAGTCACTTCAACGAGGTCAAGCTCGTCATGGACTTGGAAAGGGAGTCGTCGTCAGCGTCTGAATCGTGGATGATCAACATTTGATTTAAAATGAAATCACTCTAGCAAAGAAATTTACTCGTGGAGTTAGAGTGGGGGAGGGGGTCGCTCGAAACGGAAGGGCCAATAGGATCGCGCCTTTTGCATTTAATATGAAGGTACGCACTGTAATTCATTGACAGACCTGTCACGTCTCTTCTCTTTTCTTGAAAATTCGAAGCACCACCGAAATTCGTGGCAATTTACGATTCACAAATCATGAATTGCGAATCTTGAATTCACGATTCACGAATCTCAAACTTATTTAAAAATCAAAACGTTCGTAAAAAATAAAAATAAAATACGTCACAGTTCCGCAGCAGCAACTTGAAGTGCTCGGGCCATCAGCGCGCGCGCGCTCGAACTCGTTGTTACATCTTGTGCTTCTCGGCGGACTTTGGGTCGTGCTGGATCCAAGATCCAGCTTGCGGCCCTCGGCGTTGCGCTCGGCGAACGGCCGGCCGGACGCTGACGACGCCGCGTCCTCCTCGTCGCTGCTGTCCCGCTCGCCGCCCTGCACGTCCAACAGCTTGGTCTGAGACCAAGCTGGCAGCTCGTTTCACTGGCGGACCCGTCAGTTCGAGATCTTCCGTCCAACGAGAAATTAATGCTCAGAGGAGACGAGTCATCAGCGCACGATGCAAGGGATTATCTCCATGTGGTGCAATGGACTTGGTGAGGGATGTCGCGATCTCTTGGGCCAACCTCCGCGGTCGTTTCACGGTGGGGATCGTCATCGGCCTGGGTGGAAGGAAGCAGATCTCCGAATCGAAGAGGAGGACGAGGACGAGGCCGCTGGGTGACATGCCACGGGGGCGTGTTATGAGGGGATTCGCTGGCGGGTGGCGCGTCCTCGCTCGGATCTGATCCTGCGTCGTCGCGACACGACGGCTTGAACTTGGTCCCCACGTCAGTAGCGACGCTGATCGATTGGTCGTTAGAGTTCGTGGCGGATCCAAGCGCGGCGCTTCGTGGGGCTGGTGTCAGGGCCCTACCGCAGCGCCAAGAGCAACTCCATCCATGCAGGTCGAAGTGTCGATGGTGGAGCGCTCGCTGAAGAATGGTGGAGGTTGTTGTCACTGTGACCGCCAAGAGTTCAGAGCGGAAGGTCGTCCGACCCTATTTTACTCTTTATCACAGGATATGTACTAAAGTAGAATAGTTACACATACAAAACCCTATGAAGACATGATCTAAGAGCATGCTGTATGCCAGGATTGTTGCTCCGTGTGGTTCTGGAGACCATGTGGTAAGGACGGGGGTGGAGCTGCTGGCGCCAGCATTGGGATTTGACACTGTCCAACGCGCGAGAACACTCGAAGCGGCGGCCCAATTGCTCGCCTCCTACTGCGGCTCGCGCGCTGTTGCTCGTCTCCTAGCGGTGGTGATGGCATCTCGTGCGTCAGGCGCAAGCGGCAGCGTCGAGGCCGAGGCCGAGGTGGGCTCGTCCGCGTCCTCGGAGCTCGGCGGCACGATCCGCATCGGCGCCACCGACGGCAGCTCGTGCTCGTACTACGAGGCGACGGACGGCTCGTCCTGCCGCCAGCCGCGCACGTGCTACGACTGCCTCAACGTGGACGTGGCCGACGTGGACGGGGTGAGCACTTCGACCACTGCGCGTTGTGATCGCCTGCATACTCTAACGCCGGACCGTGATGATGCCGATACCGATGCCGATTCCAGGGCTGCGTGCTGTCGCCGTCGGGATTCTGCGAGGACATGACGAGCTACGCGTACCTGTCCGACTACCGGCGCAACCTGAGCGAGGCGGAGCTGCACACGAGCGGCTGGTACAACTACTTCCCGGCCGACAACTCGACGTACTGCGAGCCGACGGACGCGGCGTGCGAGCTGTGCGACACGCTCGTCAACAACGGCAGCTCCGTCTACTCGATGAACTGGGACGCGGAAAACGCGACGGTCGAGGTCTATCGACAGTTCTGCCTCGGCACGGACGGCTGCGTGTGCGTCATCGCGTGCGAGTCGAGCGACTGGCAGGACAACATGATGGCGGACTGCGACGACCAGGGCAGCTACAGCGCCGACGACTCGTCCTCGGACGCGTCCAGCTACTCGACGCTGCTGCCGCTCTTCTTCCTGCTGCAGCTGCTCTTGCTCGGCGCCTTCGTCTACCGGCGCATGCTGCTCGCGAGGCTCATGCGCTCCGGCCCTCGACCGCAGCCCGGCGGCCCGTACAACAACGTGAACGCCATCTCCTCGCCGTCCAACCGTCTGCGGCTGTCGGGGTGGAGAACGATGCAGACCGACCTGATCGAGCGCGAGCGCAAGCAGGGACTGTTTAGTTTGCGCTCGCCACGCCCCGACGCGTCCACGACTGCAGCAGTTGGTGGGGCCGTCATTGACTACGAAGCATCGGCCTCGCCGGTCACCACCGCGCCGATAGGCGCGCGTGCGTCGCCCGTGCCCGAGTCGTCCAGTTCGACGACGCCAGTGGTGATCGATGCGACGGCGGTCGAGGACGACCGGAATTCGATCGCGGTGCTGGAGGAGCGGCCAGGGTCCAGCATCACGTCGCCGTGTGTTCAGGACGCCGAGGCGCGTCGGGAAGCGGGGGAGCAGCGAGTGGAGAGCAGATAGGAAGGCGGCGACGAGTAGTTGTCCGTCGCCGCGGCTCGTGTTTGTGCTAGTGTGTTCGGTGGCGTGGGTCCTTGGTGTCCATATGAACCTCATAACTTATGCTTCGACCCCCACCGAGCGTCCCGTTGCTGCGCTGCTGCTTCTCGGGCGGGTCTACACCATGCTGAACACCATGAGCACCGACGTGGCCGCCACCGCCGCCGTCGCGGCCGTCCAGTCGCTCGCCTCGCCGCTCGCGTCACTGCCACCAGGTCCCGCAGTCGCGATCGAGCCACTCGCGCTCCGCAGCACGAAGCAGACCGACGCCTCGCCGTCCTCCGCCGCTGTTGACCCCGCCGCCAGCGCCACCAGCAGCAGCGTGGAGACCCAAGCAAGCGCGCGCATGGCCGGCCAGCCCGCTGGATTCGCCCGAGTGATTCGCCGCCGTTGGAATTTTGGCGCCAGCGCGACGTTGCACCGTTTCGGTGGCTGGGCAATGCCGCGCTTGACGCCCAAATGATCTTCTTGCCGCGTATCATTTGGATTGAGATGCGCCGGTTGTCATTTATTTTGTTCCCCTGCAGGACCTATCCGTCGATTTCTGCCCAATCAGATGAGATATGATCTTATTTTTCACCAATCAAGGCGCATAAAACAATGATTTGCGTCAAGCGCTTTCGATATTTTCGGCGATGGCTTCAAGCCTCGAGTCGGCGGGAAGAAGATGGTGACCGCCCGCTCTTCCGACGCTCCTCCCGCTCATGCGCGCCGCAGAGATACGGCACAGTCACCTGCACCAGCTTTGTGTTGAGCGGGCCGCCTTGGCGGTCGGGTCATTGTCGAACTAGCGCGCGCGACCGCACCCCGTCCGATCTCCGCGGTATCTTTCCCAGCCTCCAGCCACCATGCGTCGTCCCTCGATGCGGTGGGTGACATCCTTGCTGCTGATCGTCCGTCTGTTGGACTCGGACTATGCGGCGGCGGCCTCGAGCACGAGTACCAGCGGATCGGCGGACGTGGGGAGCCGCGATACGAGCGGCGACTCGTGCGGGTACTACGTGGCCGAGTCCGGGAGCTCGTGCCGCTCGCCGCGCACGTGCTACGACTGCCTGAACGTGGCGCTCGAGGGCGAGCCGCAGGTGCGTCTGGCTGTGCATGGCCTCCTCTGTCGCTTGGTGCTATGGGTTGACGGCGATTTACATGTGGCGGGCGAGCGCAGGGCTGCCTGCTGTCCCAGTTCGGCGTGTGCGAGTCCATGAGCTTCTACGACGCGTCGCAGGACTTCCGCGCGGACGGGTCGATGGCGGACAGCGGCAGCGCGACCAACTTTTCTGGCGGCTGGTTCCACATGTTCCCGTCGACTAACACGAGCTACTGCGAGGCCGCCGACCCGGCGTGCGTCGAGTGCGACGCCGTGGCGCGCAACCTCTCGGCCGAGGACAGCTTCATGGCGCAGACGACCAAATTCTGCGTCGGCGCGTCCGGCTGCGTATGCGTGCTGAGCTGCGAGCCTTCGGTCTGGGCGGCGCGCACCGCGGACCTGTGCGAGGCCACGCCCGAGCCGTCGACCGCGGCGGACGCGTATTCGGACGGCGACGGCGCCAGCGCCAGCGATGCGTCCGCCGGGAAGAAGAAGAAGAGCCACACGGCGGCGCTGGTCTGGATCACGGCGGTCACGGTCGCGCTGCCGCTGGCACTGGTCATCGGCTTCTACGTGCGCTACGTACGGCGGCCGCGAGGTAAGTGCGTGACGTCACCCTGCGCGGTGGACACGCGACTAACGGGTCACGGTGCGGATGGTGTTGACGCCACAGGGCGAGCGCCGCACCGCCCATCGCTGTCGCCGGGCAACCAGCTCGAGCTCGCGGGCTGGCGCGCGCTGCACGAGCAGCTCGTGGAGCAGCAGAAGGCCGGTCGCCTTGACGACTCGCGTCAGATCGAGGTCGTGACGATTAGTCCGGTGGCGCCGGCGCCGCCACTGTGACACCCACTCGAGCGCGGCGACGGACCGCGGCGCGCAGCTGCCTCGGCGCCGGTAGATTTGGGTCAGGCGGCGGCGGAAGAAGAAGAGGAGGAGGTGGAGAGAATGGGATGGCGTTGCTGGAGCCAGTCCAGGCATAATATAGCATGTAACATTAGAGGAACCAACCTGGCGGTGGTGTCGTGCATGCGGAAGGAAAGCCGATGCGGCCGTCAACATGGCGAAGGCGTCAACGGACTCGAACCTCTATGAATACGTTTTACGGTGTAATAACGTGGTGTAACCATACCTACAGTCGTTGTTTATCGTTTACAACTGGTCTCTATATTATAGTTGCCCTGTGTTGTGACATGTTTGGCGAGGGAGAACCCCTTGGTCGAGATGCGCGGATCGAGCGGCGGCAAGTTCAACGCGCGAATTGCAAAGACAGCGCGCCTGCGCAGGCAGACCGGCGCGACTTGCGCAATGACGTCGTTGCCGCTTGCACTGCGAGCCAGCAGGAAGTGGAAGCGGAAGCGCTCATGCCATGAGTCATTGAGCGTCGAGCGCGGACAGCGGCAGCCAGCACGTCGATCTGCTGGCTGCGCCGTGCTTCAACTTGGCGCCTTCAACAGGCTGCAAGCGAAATACCAGCGTCCTGTCAACACATTGGCGCAGTTTCGGGGAAGCTGTGGGCCCGAATAGGTAAGAACCGTGTTCTACAAGTCTATATACGTAAATACTTGGATTGCCATTTCAACACTGCAACCCGGAAACAAGAAAAAAAACAGTCGCTTCGAATGGAACTGGAGGTGAACGGGCGCTGAACCGCGGCGGAACATGACGCTGGACGACGGCGCGGCGGAAACGTCCGCGTCTCTGGTGGTCCCTGTGACCGCCCGCCGGTCTCCTCGGCGACGCGAGCTGACGCTTTCCTTCCGCGTCTCGGTCCGCTCTGGACGCACTTTCCATAGAAGTCGCGGCGTCGCGCGGCGCGCTGGACTCTCGGCGTCACGTGCGCCTCTCGGGCGTTGCTCACCGCGTGTCCTGCACCGAGGGGAGGAGAGGTCGGTGTGGTCACTTGGGACTGCCGGAGGAAGCGACCAGACCAAAAGGAGAACACAATGCCGCGCCTGCTGGTCGCGGCGGCGGCCATGGCGGCGTCTCGCGCGGTCGCCGCTGCGGCGGACATCGAGCTGCTTCGGCTTCCGGACGGTGTCGTGAACCAAGAGGTGCACGCAGAGCTGCTAGTGGTGGACGTGACGCTGCAAGATGTGCCGACGCAGACGCACAACGGCAGGTACCGCCGCGCGGCGGAGATGCTGTACACGCGCGAGCTGCCGCGCGACAGCACGTACTTCACGCTGCGGCTGACTGAGGAGTTGCCGGCCGCGCGCGCGTGGAGGTGGCAGCTCGACGGCTTCCGGTGCGACCACTTGGATGTGACTGGCGTTGCTGGCGACGCGCTGAGGAGCAACAGCGGCGACTGCGTGCAATTTGTGGCCGTCGACCTGGAGAGCGACTTCGGCCGCGGGCTCCAAGATGACCTCGCAGCTTCAGCTGCGGATACCGCGCAGCCTCATATGATCAAGCGCGTTGCAGGTGTGTCGCGCGGACGCAAGCTTCAGTTCACGAGCCCGGCCGTGACGGAGCCGCCGCTGGTTAGCGGGGCGTACTACGGCTGCGCCTACTCGGGGTGGAACGACTGGTGCTGCAGCCAGTCGGCTGGGGGTGCATCGAGCACGTGCTGGAGTCTCGATACGTGCACCGAGCAGTATCAGTTTTGGGACGGACAGAACACCATTTGCTGCGCGGGAGGCACCTCCTGTACTGTGACGTACGAGGGGCAGATGCCCACGACGGCGCCGACCATAGCACCAACCACGGCGCCGACCACGGTACCAACCACGGCGCCGGTAACAGATGCGCCGGCGACCACTGCTCCAGTAACGGACGTACCGGCAACGGCCGCTCCAGTCACTGACGCGCCAGCAACCACCGCGCCAGTCACTGACGCGCCAGCAACCACCGCGCCAGTCACTGACGCGCCACCAACTGCCGCTCCCGTCACCGACGCTCCGCTGCTCACCGAGGCTCCGGTTACTGATGCTCCACTGCTGACTGACGCTCCAGTCACCGACGCTCCGTTGCTGACCGACGCTCCGGTTACTGATGTGCCGATGCTGACCGACGCACCAGTTACTGATGCGCCGCTGTTGACCGACGCACCTGTCACCGATGCTCCGCTCCTGACGGACGCTCCAGTCACCGATGCACCGTTGCTCACGGATGCTCCCGTCACTGATGCGCCGATGCTGACTGACGCTCCGGTTACTGATGCGCCGCTGTTGACCGACGCACCTGTCACCGACGCTCCGCTCCTGACGGACGCTCC
>JAADYH010001085.1:0-10902 GCA_023338125.1 Phytopythium aichiense
CCAGGCCGACGCGCAGCCAAGACCAGTTCGCATGCACATTGCCGGTGATGAGGAGCTCCGAGTGAGCTCGATACCCTATTTCCGCAAGAGTGACCTGTGGGTTGAAACACACACCCAAATCCAAAACACCGATTGATACCGATATTTCGGCACTGTATTCAGTACCGTACTTAGTCGCACACACACTGCCCGCGCTTGAGGCATCCATCACACGTGGAGGAAGGAGGGCCGAGTGTCGCTGCGGCATACAAACTTCAAGACAATCCCTGCTCTGATTCCCCCCATTTTCCCGCGACACCGGACCGACATGGAGAGCAAGCGGCCGCCGCCCCCGCCCGCGGGGGCCTTCTCGGCGGGCTTGTCCCCCTCCAGGCGACCCCAGACGCCGGACGAGCGCGGCGGCGACCAAGACGCGCCGGCCTGGCCGAGCTACGGGCAGTTCCCGGCGCAGGCTGCGCCGCACATGGGCGGCATGTTCAACATGGCGAACGCGCATACTAGCGCCGCCACTCCCCCGCGGCTCGAGCTGCGCGACCTCTCGGGCGGTGCGCGCACGCCCTCGCACGGCGGAGGCCTCGCGCCGCCTCCCCCCGGGGCCCCCGCGGCGGCGTTGACGCCCGTATCGCTGCCGTGGGGCGGCACCGTCGGCGGCTTTCCCGGCCAGTCAGCGGCAGGGGGAAGCGGCTCCAAGATCCCGACGTTCAGCCACGCGAACGCCCCCGCGCGAGCCCGGCACTCGCCGTTCACGCCGACGTCGGCGACGACGCCCACGGACGCGTGGCATCCGACGGCGCACGCCAACCGCTACAACGTAAGTCTGCCCGCTCTTGTGGTGGTGCTCACCTCTGTGAACGCTCACTAACTATCGACGCGTCTTTCCGGACGCCAGTCGCCGCTGTTCGGCAAGAACCGCAAGCGCGTGTCGTCCAACACGAGCAGCGTCATGACGGACGACGTGCCGTCGGCCACGCACCCGCGCGACGACTTGAATGACGCGGCCAGCGTGTCCTCGGCCGTGGACGGCGCCGAGCCCGGCGGCTTCTGGCAGACGGAGGACAGTCTGCTGGACGACGCCAAGTCGGAGGACGGCGCCGACGACGTGTCGTCCGTCTTCTCCGACCGGCAGTCCGTGACGTCGCTGCAATATGGGGGCAGCTCGAGCGCGCGGCAGCAAGTTGGCGCCAGGCCCCCGCCGTCGTACTCGGAAGATGCGGTGTCACTGCCCAGGACGCCGTCTGGCAGCTCGACGTTCGAGTCGGCGGGCGAGAGCGGCGACTTCAGTGCGTCTGAGCGCGGGCGCTTGGGGATGGCGTCGTACACGGGCCTGGGCAACGCCAAGTCGCGCAGCAACAGCTCAGAGAACCTCTTCGGCCGAAACTACTCGCCGCCGCCGTTCGACGAGTCGAAGCATGGGCCCATGTCGGCCCCGGCGGCGTTCAACGCGAGCGGGAAGCAGCCGTTCGCCGGCGCGCGCGGCAGTTTGACCCAGTACTCTCAGTACAAGAGCTCGGAGCTGATTGCGTCCAAGTTGCTGCCATCCAAGAACAGCGTCAACAGCCTGATGGGCTACGTGCGAGAGCTGCAGTTGTCGGAGGCAACGCTGCGCGACCAGCTCGTCAAGTCGAAGAAGACGTCGGAGATTGAGCTGACGCGCTCGCTGTCCAAGATGACGACGCTGGAGAAGTCGATTCATGAGATCGCGGCCGAAAAGGAGGAGGCGAAGCGCAAGCTGGAGGAACAGGAGCGGGTCATCGAGCAGCTGGCCGCGAAGCTGAGGGAAGTGGAGCTGAAGCAGCAACAGCAGCAGCAGCAGCAGCTCGGCCTGGGAGCTATTCCAGAGGATGAACCGCTCTCGGAAGCAACCGAGACGAATGTGCCAGCGCAGTTGAACCCAGATGAGAGCACCGGGAATGGAGAAGGACTCCCCGCGGAGGCCTACGAAAATGCCTACCGAGGTGAGCATGAGACCGTGGCTCAACCCGAACCGAGCGCACAGCAAGAGCAATACGCGCCTCCGGCCGACGACGGCGAGAACCACAATATCAGCAGCGATGCTGAAGTCTCCCCGGGATATGAAGATGTCCGGGGATCGAGTGGCTACATGGACGAAGTGGCGCCTTCCGTCCCATCTCCGCAAGCGACTCGCTCGTTGCCGCCACTGCAGACTGAGGAGCCGGCGATTGGTGGTGCTGTTGGCGAGCCGTCCACCCAGCAGCCTGCGGTGGAACCGGCGGCACCTGCGGGCGTCATGTCGCCACTGTCCCCGACTCCGCTTCCGTGGAACCCCTGGGGGTCCGGTAACGGAAGCTCCGCCATGTACTCGGCTCCTCCGGCGTTCTCAATTGCTCCGACCATGGACATGGACTTGTCCTCGGGTCCTGCTGAGCCCGCAGTCTCGCAGGAGCCCCAGGCCGATGATGTCCACAGTCAGCCCCAACCTCCCGCTGATAACTCAGCGGAAGTTGGCGAAATGGCGTACCAAGAACATCGCAACGAAGAATTCCAGGAGCAGAACACGTCAGCCCCGGGTGAGTTCGTCGAGCCTGCTGCTTATGCGCCGCCTCCGTTTGTCGCCCCTTCTCCGGTAGCGCAGTACCCGGTCGATGGAATGTCGTCGAGCTACCCGTCTTCGCCCCTCAACCCGACATTTCCCGCGCCAGTCTTCACGATGGGTGCGATTCCTCCGATGGATGAGCTGTACCCGCCGCAGAATGTTCAGCCAACGGTTGGCGGTGATTCTTTCATCACGGAGCAGCCAACCGAAGTCCCTTCTTCTTCGTATGATCCTCCGGTGGAGCAGCAGCCTCAAGTTCCTCTGTCAACGTACAGCGATCCCACTGCGAACGGTGCCGTGGATCAATTGACACCTCCGCAAGCTCAGTATTATGCGAACGGTGAGCGAGTGGAGAACGCGGTGGAGTCTACTCCTGAGAGCGAGCAGGTTGCGGATCCTGTGGTTGATGGACCACCCGTGGGCCCTCCTGTTGGTCCCCCGCCAACTGAGCCAATCTCGTCTCCTGTCGATGGACCGCCTACCGGACCACCGACTGGTCCACCCACCGGGCCGCCTACAGGGCCACCTTCTAGCCCGCCTCTCGGTGCGCCTCCTTCTCCATCAAGCCCGTCAATGCCCAGCCAAGAGGAGCAGTCGACCCCTAGTGCTGAGCAGCAGGTCAAGGATGCAGCGTACCTTGAGTCGGTCTTGACAGACTTCTTCACGGAGTTCGACAAGAAGAAGCTCAAGATGGCGCAGGTGTACGCGAAGCGGTACTTTGGCCGCGAGAAGTGGCTGTTTGCCGAGCTGACCAGGCGATACGGCAAGGAGAAGGTGGAAGGACTTCGCGTTCGGTACGAGGGTACCGACAGTTCTGCATCGGCAGCGGAACAGTCTGCCACAACTCCGACACGTGCCGCCTTCAAGCACCCGCATCACCAGTTCAGGAGCCTCTCGCACGCGCCGGCGAATGCTCCAGCAAATGGTCCAGTGCAGCAATCGACGGAAGAGCACAGCGAGCAGTATGGTCCACCGCCCACACAGCCTCCTCCTGGTTATGCGGCTGAAAGTGAGCCTCCTGTGATGCCTTCTGCGCCTTCATCAAGTTTCAACGACCAAGAGCCGAATGGCACGGCCAGCGATGCGACTGTGGCAACGCCGAACGAGAGCGCGGATCAGCATACCGGGCCCCCGCCTCCCCCGATCAGCGAGCCTCCTCGTGCTGACAGCAACGGCCCGCCGATGTTCAGCGCGTACGCCCCGCCGAAGCCACAGTCGCCGCCGAAACCTCGTGCGGCTCGCGTTTCTCCTCGAATGCAGCGCCGCAAATCGCCGTTTGGGCAGGTCAACGATGCTTCTCCGATGCCGCACCCGCGCATGCCGGAGGGTTCAAGTGCTCCAGCTCCACCCACAGCTCCTCCTACAGCAGGAGCCCAGCCTTCGTCCGCTCCGCCGGCTTCGTCAGGCGTGGCTGGTGATGTGACGTTGGAGAGTTTGCTCATGGAGCTGTACCGCAAGCACCAGCCAGACAAGATCAAGAATGTCGCGGTTGTCGCTCGAGAGTACGCTGGCAAGGAGCGTGAACTCATTCGACTGCTGAAGGGCAAGTATGGCGCGCTGAGTGTGAAGCGTCTGGAAGAGAACGTCGTCGCCCTTGAGGAGGCATCTCGCAAGAAGAAGTCGCTGGCGAAGAAGAGTGGCCGCGGATGTTTTTCGTGCAGCATCATCCTCGTGATTGGCTTCACCAGTGTGATTTGGATGGCCATTGTAGCTGTGTTCGCCAGTGTCGCGATCATCGACTCGTACGAGTGCCAGTCGATCGCGGACGGAGACATCGACGCTGCCACGTCTTCTGGCGAGTGCTCTCTCTTGAGTGACGAGCTGGAAGCATTTGCCCATTCGCGTGTCGGGGAGTACGCGCGCCAATCGCACTCGGGCGCTTGCTTTTGTGCCGAGTGGAAGACGCGCGAAGCATCTCTGTCCGACAGCTCGTCGATCTCGGACGCGCTAGAGCTCGCCAAGCTACTGCCGTTCTCGCCCACTGACTTTGGCTCATCCTGGGTGGCCATCGTGAAGGACCAGACGCCAATCTACGACTCTTACGCGAGACCTGTTGTCCAAGTGGCGCTGGACATCGGTTCGTTGTTCTGGTTTGAGTCACAGGATTCAAGTGTGGAGCCAAGTGTGGATCCTGTTGAACCGGTCAAGAACTCGGCGAACCCTAGCGATGCGGGTGTGAAGACGGAGTTTGCTGTAGGCAGCGAGGATGTGTTGACTAAGGTCGCGATGGCGTCGAAGTCCCTTGCCAACCCCCAGCCGCATGACGCGAACTATGACCCAGAATCGGTCGCAGACATCAGCTCTGACGCTGATACCGAGAGTGAGTCGGTCTCGGACTCAGTGAAGGATGCCGATATCCTTGGTGGCAACGAGGATTTGACTGTGAATGCTGCCAATGACGGGGAAGACGTCGTCGAAGTGGTCGTCGAGCAGGAAGGGTTTGGCTTGACGGTCGGAGTTGCGGAGGACGTGGAGATTGACAGCAGTCTGGAGGTCGAGCCTCCTGCTGTCGATGAGGTCGATGCCGTGGAAGATGTCGCTACCGCCGATGTGGATGAAGAAGAGAGCGAACTGGAATTGAACGCAGCTGAAGAAGAGGCCACCGGAATGCACTTCGAAGAGCCGGTTGAACTGGAAGCGACGTTCGTGGAAGAGCCCGAGCTCGAGTCTATCACGAGTGATGAAGAACCGGAGATGGTTGAAGAGGTTCTCAGCGGCGAAGACGATGTGCTTGTGGACGACGCCGTGGTCAGCGTTTCGACTGATGTGGACGAATTCGACGCAGATGTGTCGCCGGCGGAAGTTGAGGGCCAGAGTGATGTCGAAGCGGAAGATGGGAAGGCACTGCCCGATGGTGGTGATGAAGTCGTTGGTGAGATTGAAGTCGAAGGCGATGGCACTGATGCGAGTGAGTTCGAAGAGGACTCTCCAGTCGAGATCTCCATTCAAGAGCCGGTGGAAGAGGATCCAATCAAGGAAGCTGAGCGTGATTTGGTGTCAATTGATGAAGAATCCGAAGACGACTCGATGTTCGTGAAGGAGACTTACGAGGCGGATGACGAGGTTGGTGCTGGCGAGACTGTCGAAGACGTCGCGGATGTCGAAGTGGTTGCGCCTGGCGATGGCGATGGCATTACCGTCGTTGATGCCGACGTTACTGAAGAAGCGGACGCGACACTGGTTCTCACTGAAGATGCGACCGATGTGATTGCCGATGCTGACGAAACGGCGGAAGCGGATTCCAATGCGGGAGCTGAAGCTGATGCAATTGTGGACGCTGAAGCCGATGCTGACGCCAGTGTGGACGCTGGTGCGGCGGTTGAAGAGTCCAGTGTCACTTCGAATGAAGAAGTGGACGAGGAAGTGGGCGAGGATCTATCGCCGGAGATGGAGGCCGCCGCTGCTGTGATCGAGGAGGAGTCGGCGGAAGACGAGGTCCAGGAGATTGAGGTAATCGAGCCGTTCTCGTCGATCGAGTCGGTCATTGACGATAGTGAGAATGCTGATGCCGAGGACGTTGAGGCTGCTTCGGACGAAGAAGCAGCCGAGATTGCTGTGGAGTCTGGTGCGTCGGAAACGGTGGACTCTGTCAACGACGAGCTGTCCGAGGCGTCAAAACCTGTCGGCGACTCTCCAGAGGACGATGCTGGTGAAGATGCGAACGCCGAGGCCGACAGCAACGCTGCTGATGCCGCAGTCGTGTCGATTGGTGAGTCAACGCAAGAGCAAGAGAATGAAGAAGTGGTGGAGGCGGAGGAGAAAGCTGTTCTGGTCGAAGCGGAGGAGACTGTCCCAGTCGAGGAGGCCGAAGATGAGCGCACCGAGAACGAGTCCGAAGCCGCCGAGGAAGACGCGGGGACCCTGGACCCCGCTGATGTGGCGGAGGTGCTGTACAGCGAAGACGCTGACGAGATTGTGCGCCAGGCCGAGGAGAACGCGCTGGAGGAGCTCGAGTCTTGAGCAGGCCACCTTGTGAGGTAGGCGTAGAATAGTCGGCCTCGTCAGCGGTCTCGCATCGGTTGGCGCGTTGCACAGACGGAGGAACGAATAGAGTTGACGTGAAATGACAAACAACACAAGCATCCTCGCCGCCCGGGGTCTCTCCCGTTGCCAGTCCCCCCTCATAAATACTTGGACATGTAGGGCCCGTCGAGCTCGTAGCCGAGCTTGCGGTAGTAGTCGCGCGTGCCGACGCCCGAGATGACAGCCAGCTTGGCGGCGCCGTGCTCCTCGCGCGCGATACGCTCGGCCTCCTCCATGAGCAGCGTGCCGAAGCCTTGGTGCTGGAATTTGGTCGGGTCGCGCGCGTGCACGGGCACGGACGAACCGTACACATGGAGCTCGCGCACGATGGACACGTCGGGACCGATCTCTGCCCGGAACGCCGCGCCGCTGGGCTTGCGCAGGCGCAGTAGCCCGATCAAGATGTCCTGCGCCGGGTCCTCGTACGAGAGGAAGGTCTCCCAGCCCTCGCTCGCCACGTAGTCGCGGCGCACGAGCTCCACCTGGTCAGGCACCTGCTGGTCGTGGATGCCCTTGATGCCGACCTCGCGAGTGCGCACGTCGCGGCACGAGAGACCCAGGTCTTTCATGCGGGCGAGCGCGAGCTCGCGCAGGTTGCCGTGCTCGACGCCCGAGCTCACGAGCGGCATGGGGATGTCGCGCTGGATGCGGTAGACGCGCGTCCACGGCGGCACGAGCGCCAGCAGCTTGGCGAGCAGGTCCACCAGGTCGTCGGGTGCGTAGTTCTGGTACCTGCCCGAGCGCCAGAGCTCGTACAGCCCCGTGCCGCGGATCACGAGCGTCGGGTACACCTTGAGCCCGTCCGAGCGGAACCGCGGGCTCTCGAAGAACTCGCGGAAGCCCTCGAGGTCGCGCTCCATGCCCATGTTGGGCAGGTCCGGCATGAGGTGCGCTACGACCTTGAACCCGCAGTCCCTCGCGAGCTGCAGCGAGTGGGCCACGGCCGCCACCGTGTGCCCGCGGTTCGTGTCGCGCGCCACGTCCTCGTACACGCTCTGCACGCCAATCTCGATGCGCGTGCAGCCGTACGAGAGCATGTCGTTCAGGTGTGGCTTGAGGCAGTAGTCCGGCCGCGTCTCGATCGTGATGGCCGTGCACTTGGTCGCGCTCTGCTCCGAGTAGCGCACGGCTTCCTCCACGGTCGACGACACGTGGCCCGACAGCGCGTCGTGCAGGCGCCGGATGAAGTAGTCGCGGTAGCCCCGGTCGAGCGAGAGGAAGGTCCCGCCCATGACGATGAACTCGACCTTGTCCACCGGGTGCCCCAGGCGCCGCAGCTGCTCCACGCGGTGCCGCGTCTGCAGGAACGGGTCGTAGCGCGCGCGGATGGCGCGCATGCTCGTCGGCTCGTAGCCAGTGTACGACTGTGTCGAGTACTCGAAGTCCGAGTCCGGCCCGCCCGGGCAGTAGACGCAGATGTTGCCCGTCAGCGCGATGTGCGGGCACCGGTGCGGCTTGCACATGACGGCCTGTCACCAGCCCACGAGCAGCAGCAGCAGCAGCAGCGGTCAGTCAGGCGCATAGCCTCTATGGATAGCCATCAATGGTCCTGCTCGTACGACGACGGCGATGCCCGACGCGGTGCGCACGGGCTTGGCGCGCAGGAAGGGCAGGAGCTTGTCGCGGTAGTCGTCCGGCACGGCCGAGATGATGTCCACGAGCTGCGGCAGGCCAATCGGTCGCGGTCAGTCGTGAGAGCGTCATGGACGAGTTGAGCAGCAGGAGGCCGCCTCTCACCTTGGGCATGGACGGCAGCCGGTAGCGCTTGGCCACGTCGTTCTTGAGGCGCGTCATGTTGACCGGCTGCTGCGCCTCGTACGCCGCCACCAGCGCGTCCACGATGCCTGCGACCGCGTGCACGTACGCCGCTCCATCGTCGGCGGCCATGGCCATTGACCGCGTTCCCTGTTCCAATTGTGTGGGGACCAGCAGCTCACCAGGGTTTGGAAAACTACTAAAATGGACCATAGAAGTCATGCCAGTTTGCGTAAACTACAGAAATAGATGTGGACTGTCCTCGAAATTGCTGGGCTTCAACACGTTCCAGTCGCCATTGTGAAGCTCGAAGCGATGAATTCCTCGCTGCATGTTGGTCGATGCGACGTCATACAGAGCGTCATCACACTGACAAGCATCTGCTTTCAAAGGAACGCTTGGAAGTCATACTGGTGGTGCGGAGGGCCTTCAAGTGTCGTCGTGGCGGAGAAGACGACACGAAGTGAACGCCGCGTCGTGCTGTCCGGTTCGCAAGCTGCTGATGGGAGTGGTGAGATATCTGAGCCGCGTGAGGCGCACGTTGCGGATTGAGATCGAGTGAGATGCGTCCGCGCTGTGAGATTGGATGGCTGCGTGAGATTGCGGTTGAACAACTAACTCACGGAGGAGCCCATTCAAAATTAGCTGGCTGGCGTTCCTGGTGCATATCTGGTCACGTCCAATTCGGGACGCGCCGGTCAAAGGGGCGCGACCAGCCACAGCCAGGTGATCGTTTTGTTTCTCACCTCTTTCTTCTCGAGACGCTTCTCGAGACGCTTCGCCCGCCGCGGCTCCAGTTGCCATCTCTCCATCTCGAGCATCTTCGGAACCAGCGCACGCGGCAAGGATTTCGTCGCTACGCAGCCCCCGAGACGACTCGGTGCCCGCACTGCTTGCGGTGCCGACTCGGACGCCAGAGGCAACAGCCCGCGTTGTCACTCCTGGACGAACGTCCCTGCCCCTCGCAGTCGCACACGACGACGACGCTCAGGACGCCGTGGGACTCGCGCCGCTCCCAGCCAGCAACAGTCCCCGCCGCGGTGTCACCATATCTTCAATCGAGTCAACGTCCAACTCCTCGTCGAGCGATCACCATCTGCCGCCGATCATCATCCCGGACGTGAACACGTCGTCGGCGATGGCGTCGTCGCCCGTGCGATCGACCACTTCGTTCAGCAAACAGATGAGTTCCAGCTCGCTGTCGGCGTCGACACCGATGCTCGTGACGTTCGCGACGTCCTCCGAGGTCGACCCAGTGGTCATGTCGGCGCGCACGTCGAGCCCTCACAAGATGCGGCTCGCTCGACAGGGCACCATGGGTGCCAACAGCGTTCGCCGACGCATCACCATCTCGGTCGACGAGATCAGCCCCCACGCGCTCGACCGACTCGGCGTCAACACGGACATCCTCAAGAAGGAGAAGGGCATGAAGAAGCTCGGCATCTCGGACGTGGACATCGAGCGCAGCGAGGAGCTGCGCCGCTACAGCGGTATCACGTTCGGCGCACCAACGCGCAAGGTCGAGTTCGTCTTCGGCTTCAACGACGAGCAGTTGCAGCGTGACAAGGCGATGAAGCGGCTCGGGACGACCGAGCAAGAGGTCCTCGATGACTACAGCCGCCGCATCTCGGAGCTCGGCACGAAGGATGACCGTCCCGTCATGTCACCGACGCATTAGCACTCGAGCGCTTGTGCAGCTGCCTCCCTTCCAATGGTGTTGGTATGCTCGCGAGGGGGAGGGAGGGGCAGTGACGCGGTGTGGTTTCTATCGGAACATGCAGCAAATGTCTTTATACGCACTGAGGTTTGTCTTGTTGATGGTCATGAATAACTCTACCGCTTCTGGTGGTTGACGTAGCGCAATGCCAGCAGTGCCAGCACGCGGGAGATGGCGAGGAAGACGAACACGTAGCCAAAGTTGCTCAGCATGTCGTCGCGGCGCATCTTGAAGACCTGCTCCACATATCCCTGGACCGTGATGTCACCCAGCTTCACGGGGGCGTTGCTGAGCGCCTTGCAACCGAGAGCACTTGAGGTTGACTCGTCCGCACCGTCAGGGCAATTGGAGAACACAAGTGTCACCAGCACGCTCAGCGAGTAGCGGTGCGGCGTGATGGCGGACAGCCACTGGTAGCCGGCCGGAATGGCGTCCGCGGGCGGGTTGAAGCCCCCAAACAGAAGGCAGATGCCGTGAAAGATAGACCCGGCGACGGCCGCAACCTCGACGCTGGGCAATGCATAGATCAGCAGCTGCGCGACGTACGTCTGTCCGAGGATGAACAGCGACACGTTGACCCAGTAAAAGAGGAACGTGCCGAGTCCGGACCAGGAGAAGGAGCCTGCGGTCGTGCCGAAGCCCGCTAGCGGGTAGAAGAGCACCGAGAAGATGAACCCCGTCGCGAACACGTACGGGATCTCGGCCAGCGGCGACCCGAGCCAGTACCAGAGCGCGTTGTACGGCTGCGACGCACGCTCGCGGTAGAAGGAGGCGCGCTCGCGGGCGGCGAACGGTAGCACACCAGTGTACGACACGATGCCGTTGTATGCGGTGGTCATGAAGATGAGGCCGA
>JAADYH010001086.1:0-10882 GCA_023338125.1 Phytopythium aichiense
GACACCAGCGACGACGACGACGACTGGGACGATGATGACAACCTTCCGAGCAATAAGGAGTTGACCAAGACGCTTTTCGTGCGCGTCGACTCAAGATGTCAGCGATGCCTGCTGTGCAACCAAGTGTATGTGCAGAATTTGAGCGCGGGATATGGAAACCTCATGGCGCATCTGGGGACTCCAATCCACCGCAACACCTTCGTTCCCGAGTGGCGTCGTCGGCGTAAGCATCGGCCTCGACATCAATGACTCAATCCGGCGCCCGCTCGTCCGTTGGCATGACATATTCACGTGAATGATGATGCATTCGAACTCTTTGTTGGTAGCGTGTAAACATCGGTAAAACACCCACAATGCAATCTGAACAGACCGCCGCCCACAGATCGGATGCGGTCCACCACCAGCTGTTGCCGCAAGAGCCGTTGGCGCCGACATCGAGCGTGTGATGTGTGACGTGTGACGGCGGGCGGTGGCCGGGCGAACAAAACCTGTAGTGTGGAGGCGCGTACAGGTGAGTCGATTGGCGGGGGTCGGACTCGGACGTGGCGGATGATGACTTGAGGTTGAGCGCCGAGAGCTGACCGCCGACGCGATGCGTATCAACGTAGCACTGTCCTTCCTCATCAAAATCAGCAATGTTGCCTGTCGAGAGCACAAGTTCGAAATCTCAACTCAAGCAGCGTGAACGGCTTTATTTCACCTTTCATTTGTGCTTGTGATCCTGGTTTGCTATGCCACATCCAGCCAACACTTCTGCCAACTGAAAATAACACGGATCTCTGGATGCTCTCTCTTTCCTTCTGTTTTGCCATGTGGTTGTGTATGAACACGATGTCGCGAACAGTGTCGCCCCCCAGTCGGTTCCTTTGAGCTGTAACAACATTTCCCCGCGCTCGAGAAGCAGCGCTTGGAAGGCACAGATGTTACCACTAGTCCGAGATATTTTTGAGTAACTCGGCTCAAAAGTACAAATCGAGTACAGTTCTTGAGCCACCATCGCAATGGCTTCTCTTTCATGTCGTGCTGGACCACCTGAAAGTAGGCTGCTAGCTCTTGTCACACTTGAATGAACATATCAGGGTGTCCACGGGGGTGTCCCCATATTGCGTTGGTGGCCATCATTTCCGAGTAGTTCGCCCAAGCAATCACGTTCTCCGTCTGAGCAAGCTCATAACTTGTGTTCATTTCGTCTTCGCTAACCGCGTTTCCCGCAATACAAACCGCTTCATCATCCAAAAATGCTTCTGCTGCAGCCCTTTGTTCGGAACTGAAGTGTTCGCCATTTGCGAATCGAGGATGGAGCAGCGAGCAGTAGACAACATCCGACGGAAGACAGTCAAATCGTTCCTCCAGTCGGCCAAAACAAATTGCTCGGACAGAGTGCATTCGCTCGACCACCTGCGTGAAGTATGGTGTTCCGTCGTATGATCTTTGAAAAAGAAAAAAAGGTTCGCCTTGCTGAGTCTCTTTTTTTTTACCAAGAAGACGCATGGGCTGATCAGAGTAGCAGTCGGGTACTTTTCGCCAGAAAGCTCCATTGTCATGCCCTCAAAGGGGATAAGCAATTTCTCTAGGCACTGGATTGAAAACCACATCTTTCCAGTCGGACGAGTGATCTTGATGTGGCTGAACTCAATCCTGCCTACTGATGTTCCAATGTGAGCAAAGAACTTGTTCAGAGCCTGGAGAAGTTGAATCAGGCGTTCAACCATCTCGAGCGTGATATTCCAACGAGTTGCAATGTCGCTGATCATTGAGAGCGGAAGTGAGGCTCCAAGTCTCGACTGCTCAAACATCAATCGATCTTTTCCCTTGGAAGTAATGAGCGATCTTGCGAAACCTAGCCACCTGCTCTCTGGTGACTTGCATCGCTTGCCACATCGTATGGGAGATCGGCGAGCTGACAGCTATTTGCTCCACTTCATCCTCAAGGTTTCTGAGAACGTCCGCTTCAAGCTCCGCTTCCTCGGAGTCACATGCTTTTGTAGAGCCGCTGCATGCGTCGACCGCTTGGACCACATCGGTGCGAGACTGGTCGTCGACGCGCAACTTGGTCAATGCTCCGTGAACGACGAGGTGGAGCGAGTGAGCAGTAGACCCGAAATTCTCAACGCCAAGTTGCCGGCATGCCTTCACAACATTCGATCCATTGTCGCGGACGATTTCGGAGAGTCGTCTTATCCAATCCCCACGACACCAGCAAGCTTTGCAGCTTCTCAGAGATCCGCGATTTGCTCCATGCCAGACTGATGGGTCTCGGGAGGATTGCTGCCTTTGCTCGAGGGTGAGACGGGCCTCCATTCAACGTGGGTGGGAAGGATTTTGGTCCGGAACCACGCCACCAGATAATTTCGATCGTTCGAATAGTCCTTGAAAACCGCCGCCGGACGCCGTCAAGTTGTTGGCGAAACGTTAGGCGTTTACTAGTATTTCAACAGAAAATATCCAGCAGTTTGGGCAACGCTTGAAGCGAAGTTGATGCGCGATCGATCAGGAAGGCACTGACTGCGCCAATTGCCGCGTGGGTGGCGAGTCGGTCATTGCGCGACCGGCGACTCGAGGCGATGGCGAGCACCTACGGCACGTTCGGCGCCAAGGCGAGCCGCCCGGCGGCCGCTCCGTCCCCGTGGTCGCGCGCGCTGCTCTCCTTCGTGGAGCCGGTGATGCGCGTGGGGGCGACGCGGCAGCTGTGCAGCGACGACCTGTGGCCGCTCCCGGCGGCGGCCGGCGCGCGCGCGGCCCTGGAGCGCCTTGAGCTGCGCTACAGCCGCGCGGACGGGGGGTTGAGCTTGGCGCTGGCGCGCGCGTTCGGCGCCGAGGTGCTGTGCTGCGGGGCTCCCATGGCCTTCTGCGCGGCGTGCGACGTCGCGGCCCCCGCGCTGCTGCGCTACGTGGTGGACGCGCTGGCGGAGCCCTCGGCGCTGGACGAGCGCGCGCTGGCGCGGTGGCTCGCGCTCTTCCTTGCCGCGCGCATGGCCGCCGCCTTGGCGCGCGCGCACCTGCGGCTGTCGCTGGAGGCCACGGGCGTCCGGATGGCCGCGGCGCTGCGCATGCTGCTGTTCCGCAAGGCCCTGCGGCGCCACGCCTTCGCCGGCCGGGGACTTCGCGCAGCGTCCGGGGAACCGCCGGCGTCCGACCTGGCCAATCTGTACTCGTCGGACGTCGCCAAGGTGCTGGCCGCCACGCAGGTGGCCAACTCGCTCTGGATCCTGCCGGTCGAGATCGGTGTCATGGTGCTCATGCTCTACTCGCTGCTGGGCGCCGCGGCGCTCGCGGGGCTCGCAGCCATCGCGCTGTCCATGGTCGTGAGCACGCACGTCGCGCGCGCCGCCGGGCGAGCCATGCGCGAGCTGCTGCAGCGCAAGGACCGCCGCATGGAGGCGGTCAAGGAGGTGTTCGGCGCCATGCTCGCGGTCAAGATCGACGCTTTCGAGGACAGGTTCGCGCGGGTGATCGGCTCGCTGCGCGCCACAGAGCTGGACGCCGTGCGCCGCTTCGTGGTCTTTCGCGTGCTCTCGAGCTTCGTGCTCTGGGCGTCGCCGCTGCTTGTCTCCACCGCCTCGTTCGCCGTCTACACGCTCGTGCTGCGCCGCACGCCGACGGCGGCCGCCGTCTTCGCGGCGCTGGCGCTCTTCTCGGCGCTCCGCGACCCACTGCGGGAGCTGCCCAGCGTGGTCCAGACGCTCATCCAGGCCAGCATCTCGATCAGCAGGATCGAGGCGTTCCTGCGCCTGCCAGAGTTCGACAGCGCCGCGGTGCTTCTCCTCGACGACGGCGTGCCATCCAGGAAGATGCCGTTGCACGCGGCGATTCGGATCGCTGACGGCGCGTTCAACTACTCCGGAGACGTCTCTGGCAGTGCCTCTGACACCCATGGATCGCCAGTGCTGCGCCGAGTGAACCTCGAGGTGCAGAAGGGAGACCTCGTCGTGGTGCACGGACCCGTGGGCTCGGGCAAGTCGTCCCTCTGTATGGCGTTGCTCGGTGAGATGTGCAAGCTGGACGGCGAGGTGGTACTGCGCAAACCCTCGGGCGGAGCGACGGCGTACGTCTCGCAGCTGCCCTGGATCCAGCACATGACCATCCGAGACAACATCCTCTTCGGCCGCGCGTTCGAGCACGAGCTGTACGCGCGAGTGCTGGACGCGTGTGCCCTGCTGCCCGACCTCGCCGCGCTCCCGGCCGGCGACCTGACCGAGATCGGGCACAAGGGCGTCAACCTCTCGGGCGGCCAACGCGCGCGGCTGGCGCTGGCACGCGCTTGCTACGCCTCGGACGCCCCGATCGTCGTGTTGGACGCGCCGCTAGCAGCTGTGGACGTCGCCGTGCAGCGCGAGATTTTCTCCAAGTGCCTCGTGGGCGGACTGCTGGCTGGGAAGACGGTGGTGCTGGCGACGCACAACCGCGACGTGATCAACGCCGACGTGGTCGACTGCCGCGTGGAGATCGACAGCCACCACAACGTCAACTGCGCTCGTAGTCGGCCGACCGATGCTCAGGCTCGCCGCCACTCGCAGCGAAAGACCCTTCCGGGCTCCATGGACGATCGCACGCAGCCCCCAAAGCTCCAGAACGAGGCCGACCTCCGGGATCAAGGGCAGCTCGTGGGTGAAGAGACCCGAGAAGCAGGCCGCGTCTCCGGGCGGGTGTTCCGCGAGTACATCGACGCGGTGGGCGGGGCCGCGACTGCCGCTGTGGTGCTTGCGGTGCTGCTGCTGTGGCAGGTCTGCCAGGTGGGCAGCGACCTGTGGCTCAGCCACTGGACGAGCACCATGGCCAGCCTCCAAGGAGCAGCCAGCGACGCGCAGCTGGCGCAGTCGCAGCGCTACATGCTCGTGTACGCGGGGCTGACGACGAGCTGCGCGGTGCTCGTGCTGCTTCGCTCTGGTTTCGTGGCGCTCTCGGGGCTGCGCGGGTCGGCAAAGTTGTTCGAGCGCATGACGCGGGCGCTGCTCGGCGCGCGGATGCGCTTCTTCGACGCCAACCCGATGGGCCGCGTGCTCAACCGCTACGGTGAGGACGTGACGACGCTCGACTTCGTGCTTCCCTTCACGTTCGGCGGCTTCCTCGTCAACGTGTTCATGGCCGCCGCGCAGCTGCTGACGGCCGTGTCGATCGTCTGGAGCGTCGCGCTGCTGGTCGTGCCGCTCGCCTGGGTCTACGCGCGCGTGGTGGCCTTCTACCTGCTGTCATCCCGCGAGATCGGTCGCCTCCGCAAGGTGGCGCTGTCGCCCGTGCTCAGCCACGCCGCCCAGTGCGAGGACGGCGCGGTCGTGATCCGCGCGTTCGGCCAGCTGGCGACCGCGGGCGTCATCCGCGACCACGGCGAGCGCATCGACCACAACAACCGCATCCTGCTGGCCGAGGTCGCGGTTCGGCAGTGGTTCCAGCTGCGGGTCGAGCTGGTCGGCTGCGCCGTCGTGCTGATCGTCGGTGCAGGTGTCGTGATGCTGCGCAACTCGCTCGCGCCGGGCCTCGCCGGACTCGCCTTCATGTACGCGTTGAACGTGGACGTGGGCCTCTCGGCGCTGGTCAAGGTCTGGGCGATGGTCGAGGTCCAGATGGTCTCGTCCGAGCGCGTGATGGAGTACGCGGCCATCCCGCCGGAGGAACCAGACGCGTCGGCAGCGAGGCAGGCTGGCGAGTGGGCAGGGGAGGGGCCCGTGAGCTTCCGCGGCGTCGAGTTCAACTACAAGCCGGGCGACGCGCCGGTGCTCAAGGGCGTGTCGTTCGAGGTCCGAGCGGGCGAGCACGTCGGCATCGTCGGCCGCACGGGTGCGGGCAAGTCCAGCCTGCTGATGGCGCTCTTCCGCATCAACGAGCTGCTCTCGGGCGAGATCCGCGTCGGCGGCCGCGACATCTCGACGCTGCCGCTGCACGCGCTGCGCTCGCGGGTCTCCATGATCGCGCAGTCCCCCGTGCTGTTCCGCGGCCCGCTTCGCGGCTATCTCGACCCGAGCGACGCCTGCGCAGACTCGGACATCTGGACGGCGCTCGACAAGGTCGGCATGAGGCAGCAGGTGTCGCGCCTGCCGCTCAAGCTGCTGCATGTGGTCGACGTCAACGGCGAGGGCCTGAGCGTCGGGGAGCGGCAGCTGCTGTGCATGGCCCGCGCGCTGCTGGCGGACAACCGACTCGTCGTGTTCGACGAGGCCACGGCCGCGATCGACCACGAGGCGGAGCAGCGACTGCAGCAGACCATCGCACGCGAGTTCGGCCAGCGCGGCGCCACGGTGCTCACCATCGCGCACCGGCTGGCGACGGTGATGAACTCGGACCGCATCCTCGTGATGCGGGCCGGCCGAGTGGTCGAGTTCGACGCGCCGCAGACGCTGCTGCGAGACCCGACCAGCGCGTTCTTCGCCATGGCGCAGGACGCCGAGCTGCTGGCCAGGGAGAGCACGACTGGCTCGGAGGGATAGAGGAGGACGTGTCGTTGAAGGCGATCAGAGGGACGCATTTCATTCTTCGTGTGTCGCTAGCACGCGTTAGATCAGCCAACCACTTGCTCATGCAGAGCGCTACAACCAACACACAAACCTGCCTCAGTCGTACATGAGGCTGCGCCACTGCCAGTGCACGATGCTGTTGACGAACTCGGAGATGATGCGCCGCTGCGCGAACGTGAACGTCTTGTCCAGCGGCTCCTCCCGCCGGCAGATCTCGACGCGGATGGCGCTGGCAGGGCTCGCGTCCCGCTCGGCCAGCCCCTCCGACTGCGCGTCCTCGTCGTCGCCGCCCTCCGCCCGGCTGCTGCTGTTGCTGCCCGTGTTGTAGTCGCTCGTGTCTCCGCGGTCCTCGCTCGCGCCGAGGCTCTCATCGTTCGCGAAGCTGGCGCTCCCGCTGCTCAGGTAGCTGCCGTTGCTCCGCGCGACCGCCGCACCGGACGGCGCCGGCGTCACGAGCGACAGGTGGATGATCAAGTCGAACGTGTTCGGGCACAGCAGCAGCAGGTGGGTTGCATCCTCCTCCTCGAAGCGGAACTCGCGGATCTGGTCGGCGTAGATGTCGCGCAGCCGCAGCCCGAACTCCTGCCATGAGACGCCCTCGACCTGCATGAGCTCGTCCAAACGCGGGTCGATCGACTCGAGCGGCGTGCAGATCGACAGCCGCAGACACTCCTCCAGCTGCTCGGGCCCCACCTCGACGCGGAAGTGGTCCACCGGCAGGCCCAGCGAGTGCGCCACGTCGGCCCCGGGGCCGGTGCTGTCGTCGTACAGCAGCCGCGACCAGAGCAAGTCGCGCTCGTAGTGCTGCGCCGACACGCGGAACAGCTCCTGCGTGAACTGCACGGCCTCGTCGAGCGCGCGCTCGACCGACAACACGCCGTTGCCGACGCCCCGCGCCGAGGCCGCGCTCTTGAGCAGGATGAGCTGGATGCAGTCCTTGCGCCGGTTCTTCTCGTGTGCCTGCAGCCCGAAGTCGGCGGCGAGCGACTGCGTCGTGATGACCAGCGAGTAGCCAGCGAACTGTTCGGGCGAGACGGCGAACTGCGCCGCCTGCTTCTGCACGATCGCCGCCGGCCGGTGGAAGAAGCTGCCGGACGGCGAGTGGCACACGACCGCGTCGGGCGTACCGAACTGCATCAGGTCGAGCACCTCGTAGCGCGCGCCATGGCACGCGATGTATCGCAGCAGGATCTTGACGAGGATCGACTCGGCACAGTTCGAGTGCAGCGGCGTCGGCGGCAGCTCCACCACTGCGGTGCGCGACACGCAGTCTCGAAGTTGCGGGGGCAGCTCCGCCCCCTTGGCGCTGGAGGCCGAGAACTGCTGGTGCGGATTCGCGGCGCTGTTCCCACCTGCAGAAGCACGGGACGACGGCACGGACCGTAGTGGCGCAGCTCCCACCGCGTTGGCTGCGCCTGCTGCTGACGCGTGACTCGCCGTCGCACGCGCCGCCGCTCGGCGAGAGTGCGACGCCACACGAGCGGACGACGCGTGGGCCACCGAGATCCCAGCGCCGCTGCCCAGCGTGGCGTCCGGGAAGGCGTTGAGGAAGCAGCGGATACCCTTGACAATGTTCTGGAACGTGGACGCGTCCTTGACGCGCTCGCCCGCATTGGCCCAGTCCCGTTCGCGGAAGTCGCGAAACCACTTGAGCAGGTGCCGCTGGAAGAAGCGCACCGTGAAGCCGTAGATGATGGCGCGCGTCTGCAACTGTGACCGCAGCCAGCCCGATACGGCGCGCACCATCGCGCCAGACACGACCTGCTTGCAGCGCGAGCGCTTATCGCGAGAGAGGACGTTCTGGAAGCCCATCGCGTGCTGGCGCAAGTCGGCCTCACCGACGACCACGGCGCCGACTTGGACGCCGTGGTGGTCGCACTTGAGCTCCAGGACGAGCAGCGTCGGCGGGTACGCGCAGTCGTCGCCTTCGCTCTGCAATCCCGGCTTCAAAGGCGACGGCGACGGCGAGGACGAGGCTGCAGAGCCTTCGCCCGTACTGCGGCCTGCTCGACTGCCTCGCGGCCGGTCGTCGGTCGACGGGGCCATCCAAGGATAGAAGAAGTACTCGGTGAAGCTCTCAGCCTCCGCCGCCACCTGATCGATCGCCGACGGCCGCGACGCGTGGGCCTCTCCTTCTGCCGCGTCGCTACCGAACCCTGGCGTCGCGAACGTCGTGACGGATGCCGAGGAAGGCGCGGGATTGTTCGCGAGCGTGCGCAGGTGCCGGAAGCCCAGCGAGCAGAGGTACCCCGAGTACTCCTTGTAGAAGGCGTGGGCGACCTCCATGCGCAGGTGGAAGATGTTCTTCATGATCCGCTTCTTCATCTCGCGCACGGCCTCGCCCTCGGTCGCGCACATACCAAGCACCGTGTTCTCGACGTACATCTTGGCCACCTCGCGGTCGTTCTCCGCGAAGACGAAGTCGCGCTTGTACGAGAGCAGGTTGACGAGGTCCATCGACGACTGCAGCGCGTTCATGAGCGATTCCTGCATCCCGTCGCCGACGTACTCTTCCTCGAGCGTCACCACCTCCCAACGCTCCACGAAGGCCACTCGGAACCGCTGGTGCAGGATGGCGTGGCCGCTTCGCATGACCTGGTCGACGACATCGCGCGTGACGGGTTCCTCCATCTCTTCGTTCGCAGGCATGTTGAGCAGTGTCCGGAACAAGTTGGAGCAGACCGAGAAGTTGGTCGATTGTGCCTCGTACTCGTGCCACCGCGACTGGAACGCGTCGACAAAGAACGGCAGTGGCGAGCGCTGCTTGGAGCTTTCGCTGTCAGTGGGGCTACCATCCTCGCGATCCACGGTAAATCGTCGGTGCGTCTTCGCAGCTAGGACTCTCGGAGCCACCTGCAAGCCGCCGTCGGCGGCACCCGCGACGTCCGGGGCACTAGTGATCCCGCCATCCGCTCCACCGACGCGATCCATTGCCCTCCCGACGAACAAGAAGCGCGGCCCCCACGCGCACTCCATGCGCTTCTTCCATGAGCCACCTCGGCTGTGCTCTCCGTTCCTGCGCGGCTGCTTTGAGGCACCGCTGCTGGCTAGGACAGATGCGTTGGTCGGCGACGTTGGCGGGGATCCCACCTCGCCAATCGACTGGATGCTCGTTCGGCGAATGGTGCGTGTTGACTCGGCAACACTCCCGAGGTCCGTGCTGGGCGTCCTGGTGTGGCCACCGCTTCCAGCTCCGTCGTTTGGCTTTGGAGCATGCCTCGTCCTGGGATCCTCTGAAGCCTTGGGAGCCGCTGTCGTTAGAGGGAGGTCCCACGGAGCGACGCTATCAGCGCCTGAACCGCCAGGGCGAGAAGAACTGCCGGTTCCTGGACCACCGAGCCTGTTCGGGAGACCCCCGCGTGCCCTCGCACGCGCGGCAAGCAGCGCGTTAGTCGCGCCGGAGCCCCGCATCCTCGACATTCCCGCCGAGTTCCCCCCAGCGAGTTGCGCCGGCCCACCACCGAGCCTCATCGCCGCATTCTTGTCCACACTCAGGCCAGAACCAGATCTCCCCGACATGCCAACACTGTTTCGCCCACTGCCAGTGATCGCGTCGCCCTGCACGCTCCGCTGCGACGACTGGCTCGAAAGCTCCCGCGTGAGATCCGAGATGCTCGCGCCGCTCTTGGTCCTGGAGCGGTGGACTTCCTGTCCCTCGAGCGGCTGAGTGTTTGCCTCCCGCAAGTACGTCCCGATGGCGCTGCCTTCAATCAGTCGCAGCGTGCTAGCGCTGAGCATCCGAGGGAACGCGCGGTTTTCCTTCAGAATCTCCACCAGCGGTTGCCAGTAATCGATGAACGACACGGCCGAGTCCTTCGGGTAGGCCACCACGCTCTTCCCCCTCGCGGCTTCCTGCCCGTGCGCCGCAATCAACGCTCGAGGTTGAAGGACGTGAGACCCGATCGGCGCAGGGACCGCCAAGCCTCCCTTCTCCAGCAGCATCGCTCGGAGCAGCTTCTCGCGCAGCTGCGTCCACGTCAACACCCGCGCCACAAAGGTCATGAGCGCGTCAGTGAGCGCCGAGTTCATGTTGTAGCCCCAGAACTGGAGTCCGTCGTGCGTCGAGACCTCGAGCACGTAGAACAGCGACCGCTTGGACATCAGGTTTGTCTTTGTGTCCATCATCCCGGCAGCTTGGCCAATTGGCACTGGACCATCAGAGCCAGACAGCGACGGCGAGCCATAGAGAAGGATCTCGCTCTCCGAGAACGACTTGGTCGGTGCGTGCTGCGGCTGGTGCTGCGACGGCAGTGGTGTCATCGCTGTCGCCATGGCTAGCTGCAGCGAGCCATGCGAGTCGAAGAAGCCTAGCGACCCTCCCCACCGGGTCGAGTCGGCGTCCGACATCTCCGAGTGAACCGACTCGGCGCGCTTGCTGTGTGACGACTGACTGATCACGGACAGATACGCTGGGAGATCGGCGTCGTGTTGGC
>JAADYH010001087.1:0-10878 GCA_023338125.1 Phytopythium aichiense
GACATCTGCATGCTCTTCAGTGGCTTCATGACAACATCAGCGACGGGTGGACGACCAAAGTGATGGACACGGCCGCCAAGCACGGACACTTGGGTGTCGTGCGCTGGCTGCATCACAACCGAAGTGAGGGCTGCACGACCACCGCGATGAACAAAGCGGCGGAGCGCGGAGACCTTAAGTTGGTTCAGTTTCTCCACGACAACCGATCCGAGGGCTGAACTACTCGAGCGATGGACGCTGCCGCCATGAACAACCACATGCATGTTGTGATGTGGCTACACACCAACCGTGCCGAGGGCTGCACGCGGTCGGCGATGACTTACGCGGCTAGAGGCGGACACTTGGAAATGGTCAAGTGGCTCCATGAGAACCGAACCGAGGGCTGCACGACCAACGCTATTGACGACGCGATCAAATACAATCGCATCGAAGTGGTCAAATGGCTGGTTGTGAACCGAGTCGGCCTGAGAAGGAACTCCTTGATCAACTCTGCGGCGTACCATGGTCACTTGGAGATCGTGCGCTGGCTGTCTCTGCATGGCCCCTCTCCTTCAAACCAGTGCACTACCAAAGCGATGGACATGGCGGCGGCAAACAGACACCTCGACGTGGTCAAGTGGCTGCACGAGAACCGATCGGAGGCTGCACGGCTCAAGCGATGGATCGTGCGGCGGGCAATGGCCACTTTGAGGTGCTGAGGTACCTGCGCGCGAAACACTGAGGGGTATTCTCGAACTTTGTGTAAGCCTCTGCGTTGAACACCACGTCGAGTTCGTGGCCTGATAGCTTGCCGGCGCTTGTGTGGTCATCGACTGATTCCGATCATCAAATCTATCTAGTTGGACTCCTGGAGGTCGATCGAGAGGATCTGTTTGCGCTGCAGCCTATCCGCGAGCTTGTGGCCGAAGGCGCTCGCTGTGGTGTGGAACCCGCCGGTGACCGTCGGACCGCGCAGCTCGCCCTTGGCGAGACAGAAGGCGCACTCGGCCATGAACTGTGACGCCAGCAAGTAGCCAGGGTGGCCAGCGCCAACAACTGCGGCCTTGACCACCGCTTTGTTGTCTGCGAACCCGACTGCTTCCACTTTGAAGAACCCGTTCTTGAGCGCCTCGTCGGACGGACCTGTGCCCGGTGAGGGAGCCGTCTTCTTCAAGATCCAGCGAGTGAACGGCAAGAAGAGCATCACGACTGTCGATATGTAGCCCGCCGTCGCGGCAATCTGCTTCAGGAGACCACCGTGCGCCAGTCGTTCGCGATAGATGAAGCTGCTGCCGTAGTGGTCACCCATCAAATAGTTGCTCCGGTGTACGACGGCTTGATTCGCGAGGCCGCCCAAGACAAGCGACGAGAACGACGACCATCGACGCACCGACTTGTCGTACTTGACCGCGAGACTCGCCTCGTTCGGCTTGAAGAGGTCAGCGGCGCGCTTCGAAGCGGTGTATTTGCTGCTGGTCAGGAAGAACGGGTTGGACAGCTCGCCAATCTGCTTCATGGTCGACGTCTCCATAGCAGTGAACATTGAAGCATTGGTGCCACCGCTGGAGCCGCCCCTGTATCCGGTGAAGAAGAGATCCACGCGCAGGTTGTCCGTGTCGTGCTGCTCCCTCATCTTGTCCGCCACCAGGAACGTCGTCATGTCGGATGGGATACACTCGTAGCCGCAGAAGTTGACGAGCACGGCGCCAGTCGCCTCGGCCGCTTCCTGGTACGTGTGCACCATCTCGCGCACCCACGCCGCCTCGCCCGTGAGGTCGCAGTAGTGCACCCCGTTCTCCGCGCAAGCCTTGACGAGCAGCGAACCGTAGAGCTTGAACGGCCCGACCACGGTCAGCACCACCTTCGTCTGTCGCACCATCGCCACCAGTGCTTCCTCGTCGCTGCTGTCCGCGACCACCACCGGAATCTCGTCGATCAACTCAGGCGCGACGCTCGGCAGCTTCTTCTTGAGGGTCGCTTTGAGCTGCGCCAGCTTGGCCGCGCTCCGCCCCGCGATCGCCCACTTGAGCGCCGTCGGCGACCCGAGCGCCGAGTCGCCGTCCGTCGCCATGTAGTGCGCCACCAGCACGCCGGTGTAGCCCGTGGCTCCGTAGACGATCACGTCGAAGGGCTTAGAACCGCTCATGATGAAGGTAAAGTGGCCTGAACGAGTTGGAAGAGTCTACAGCAGTGCGCGCGAGGCAGCGAAAGGAAGAATGACGAGGTGGTCTCCGCGCGCCAGCGTCGGTCTCCGCTCTCCAGCCGCATCGAACGAGGACCAACACGTCGGGGTGTGACCTCGTCAATGCATGCAACCGGTGTGTTGGTGGTCGCGCTGCTATTGACGCGCTGATGATGGCTTTTGCTTCTGCCATCATCAACGAACGCGTTGACACATGCACTTGAGGGGACGCGATGACGAGGCTGATCAAAGCGGACGCGATTCTCGTCATCGTTGGTGTTTACCAAACAGTTTCAGTCGTGTATCCCCTGGTTACGTACCCCAAGTTACGAACCCTTCACTTCATTGGTGTGGGATTCCGTCCACGACGATGGCGACGGTGGCGACGGCGGATGCACCGCGCCGCGACCGCAAGAGCCGGCGCGCGGGCGACATGGAGGGCTCCAGCTCTCCTTCGACTACTTCCGCGGGTCCTGCGGTCGCGAAGCGCCAGCGCAAGCCGCTGCGCATGCCAGCGAGCGCGTTCCTGCCGCTCGGCGACGCGCTGCGGCACTTCCGGTGCGTCGTGGCGTACGACGGCGCGCTGTTCCACGGCTTCCAGGCGCAGGAGGGTGCGGCCTGTGGTAGCGCGGATGGCAGCGACCTGCGCACCGTGCAGCTGGCGCTCGAAGACGCGCTGCGGCGCACGACAGGCGAGACGCTGCGCGTGCGCGGGGCCTCGCGCACGGACCGCGGCGTGCACGCCAATGGCCAGGTCGTGGCCTTCGACAGCCGGTGCCGCGTGCCGGACCGCGAGCTGCGCAGCGCACTCAACAGCCGGCTGCCGGCGGACCTGCTCTGCCGGTCGCTGCGGTCGGTCGCCGCGCCGTTCGACCCGCGGACGCGCTCCAGGGGCAAGACGTACGAGTACCTGGTGCGCAGCGGCGGGCTGCGACCTGTGTTTGACCGCTCGCGCATCTGGTTCGTGCGGAAGACTCTCGACGTCGACAGGATGCGCGCGGCTGCTGCTCACCTAGAAGGAATTCACGACTTTACGTCCTTCTCCGGGGCCAAAGTCGGCAAGGACGACGTCAAGAGCGGCGTCTGCAAACTCGAGGCTGTCGACATCGACGCCCAGCAAGATGCACAAGAAGACGATTTAGAGAGCGAGGAGGACAGCTCGACGCTGATCCGCATCCGCTTTCGCGGTGACCGGTTCTTGTACAAGATGGTGCGTAACCTGGTGGGGACGCTGGTAGACGTGGGGCTCGGAAAGCTCGCACCGGCGGCCATGACCGACATCCTGGCGGCCAGGAGCCGAGCCAAGGCAGGACAAGGTGCACCGCCCCACGGACTGACGCTGCTGCGCGTCTACTACCACGAAGAGGAGACTGATGAGCGCTCATTAGAGCGTCCGTAAGTCGTAGAAATGCATTCACACCGTCCCCATTCATGTATGATATCGACACGAAGCTCACATGTATGCGCGTTCCTCGTCGCGATGACTAGAACTCGTACCACTTCTTGTTGGCGTTCTTCTCGTTGAAGGCGCGCATCGTGTTGTAAAAGTCCTGCGAGGTCTGCTTCATCTGCTCCGTCTTGAGCGCCAGGTCGTTCAGCTTGTCTCCGCGCTCCGCCAAGTGCTATTGCCGTCACCAAAGCATCGATCACCAAGTCAGTGAGTCAGCATCACAAGCTCCCACACAGTCACTCGTACCTGATGCGCCTGCATGAGCGCGTCTTTGGTCGCGTTCATGCCCTGCGAGACCTTCGCAGTGCCCTGCGCTTCGGTCGATTCGCCCGCCGCGCCGCCTGCGTTCGCTCGCTGCCCAAACAGTTGCTGACGCTCATCCTCGGGACTCGCAAACTGGAACACCTTCTTCAGGTCGGCGTCCTGTTTGACGCTCATCACCAGCTTCTTGAACATCTTCCCCGCGTCGGCGATGCCGCCCTTCTTCTTCGGGCTCTCCGACAGCTCTTTCGTGAATTGGTACGCGCGCTCGGGCAGGTAGACAGACGTCTTGATGCTCTTGCGCTCAAGCATGGCGGCTTCAGGCGCCACTTGCTCCGACAGGAACGAAAAGCGTTCGATCTCGCCGAACTCGTTCGCGGCAAACAGTTCACCACCGTAGGACACGCCAAAACCGATGCCATTGACCAGTGCGTTGCCCAGTTTGTCGCTGCCGTCTGCTTGCCACACGATCGTCAGGGACAGGAGCGAAATGATGTACATGTCGTTGCTCTGGTCCACTACAGCGAGACAGTTCTCGACTTGGCCTTCGATCGGAATGCGGATGATCGATGTGATCAGCGCGGGTGATCGTAGCTCGACGGTCGCCAATGGCTCTGCCGGCATCTCCCTTGCGCCTTGCGCGATCTCAGAAGCGCGTGGAAGCGTCGGCTGCATGAGGTGGATCAGTCGCCCGCACGTGCACACAAGCAGTCGTGGTTGGTCGAGGTCGCTCGCCAGTGACACGGTGCTCGACTGGTCGTCGTCCTTCGCCAATGCTGGGGTGTTCGCAGATATGATGGGGTGCTCAAAGCCCTTGGCAAAAGTGATCACCTTGTCTTGGTCTCGCAATTTCTCAAGCACTCGACACACCAGGAGGCGGTTGAAGGGAGTCACGTCAAGTCCGTTGATGGACGTGATCGTGTGGCCAGTGCCAACGCCATAGCCTTCAAGCTTCGTGGCGTTGGGAATATCGGGCACGAAGCCATAGATGACACCGTGCTCTTCGATCTCTGTGAACAAGCGCAAGCCCAAGGGACCAGGCGCCAGCGACACCTCCACAACTTCGACTCGAGTCCACGAACTGGGTTCTCGTGCGGCAAGAGAGGGGGTCGACTCGGCAGGTGGCAGTGCGGCTTCCTCAGTCAGCGGCGATTGCTCGGCGATTGCTTCATCAAAAAGTTGCTGAATGTGCACCATCTCGGGAGTATGCTCCACCGCAGCTGATGTTGGTTCGTTTGAGGTACCGGCTTCATCGTTGAGCGCTGCTCCTTTGGGGTCATCGGAAACCTCAATGTCGACACCGCTGGCATCTACCACTGGCAAAGATGGATCACTCTGGCCACCCTGCTGCAGGTAACTTGGCGTCCAAGCTCGCCCTGGAACATCCACACGTCTTCCATTCATGTCGATCATCAGCAGCGATGACAAGCCCGCGGTTTTCCATGAGTCGACAAGAGTCTCGCCGATCTTGACCGCCGACTGAATATGGTACATCTCTAGTTTGCCGGACCCACGACCGACAAACAGCACAGGCACCACCTCGCGATGAAGTTCGACCTGGTCACCTCCGATCTCCTCAGGTGTCTCACTGCGAGAGGTGCGCCGCGGCTTCCCAGGCGATCGCTTCGATTCCGACATAGGAGCTACGGGGATATCCGCCGACTGCACCAGCTCGCTCATCAGCAAGCTTTCTACACTGGTCGACTCGTTGATCGCTGCCGCCTGGCCTGCATTCAACAAATGGGTAGCCTTCGACTCGACATTCACCAGCGCGATCTCGCCCGAGGTATCCGCCACTGCGATGAATCCGTAGGATGTCGACAAAGAGATCTTGGTAATCGGGAGCTCATGCGGTTGGACGTGGAACAACAAGCGATATCCAGACGACCGCACTGAATCCGACACAGGATCATCGTGCACGCCTTGTTTCTCCTCCGCATTTCCTTGGCCTGGAACAACCTCGCTTGGCGCTGGACTCTCTGTCTTCACGTGGCTGAAAGCAAACACAGCGATCTCGCCAGTGTTGAACCCAGCGACAAGGAGGCGCGAGTCGCGGCAGAAGGCGAGGCACGACAGCTCGCGAACTGTGATCGAATCGTCACTGGCCATCGTCTCGAGTGTGTCAACGACATGAATGAGGTGGATGGCGCCGGTGCTAGCACGATCCCCCGGGGAGACAACGTCCCAGAACAGCACGCTCCCGTTCTCATGGCCCGTGAGAAGGATAGCACCACTCATAGAGATCTCCGAGTCGTCGTGGCTGATGACACCGCCACTCGATGCCAGGTACCCTTTTAGCAGTGGCTCCATGATACTCCCACCGTTGATTGGCCACTCGTAGTCATCATCAGCGCCGTTCAGAGGCATGCCAAACATGCCACGCTTGATGCCGTTGCTTGCCCAGGAAGACAACAAGTCATCCTGTAGAACGCCGTTTGCATGCACCAAGTCGACGAGCGCAAACGTCTTGAGCGGGCTCAGCTGCAGCAACGGCGGCACGGGCATGGATGCGATGAACTGGTCCACTTTCCACTCCCACTCTTCCTGGTCATTCGATCGGAATTTGATGAAGCACGGCAAGTGCTGCACGCTCACGGATGGCAAGCACCCGTCGAGAGGATTCCCAGAGAGAACAATCGTCGAGAGCGGTGCAATCTTGGGACACATGTCAACTTGGTCCTGGGCGACGGCGAACGCAACAATCTCGGCATGGTTGAGGGATTCCACTGTCGTCGCGCTCCACGCAAGCTCCTCCGACTTGAACAGCTCCACCATAGCGTCGTCTGGGTTCGAGCCGTTGCGCGGATACAGGATCGTCAGCAGACTCTTTTCGGACTGAGGTCGGCCACCAGAGAGCACGATGGCGCCAGCGTAGTGTGCATATCGAGAACTCGGAGGCGGACAAACCCACTGGAGATGTCGAATGGCTGTAGCGTTCCCTTGAGCGTCGCCTTCTGCAACAGGCAGCGTGCGATAGAAACCAGTGCTCTTGTCCGCGCGGAAAACGGCAAGCCCGCCACGTTTAAACCCGGCGACGAACCGCTTCCCGCTGGAATGCCACGAAAGCGACTGCACAGAGTTGACCTGCGGCTGACCGCCCTCTTCTGATGGCACCGCTGCCGCCTTGGACTTCTTGGTGAGCGAGTACTCCTTGACCACCTTCCGCTTGGCGAAGTCCCACAGGAACACGGCTGCGCACTCTTCGTACGCGATCAGCACCTGGTTAGCGTCTCGCGGGTGCACCGCCAGCGCACTAACTGCTGCACCAGGCTGGCTGTGTGACTCCTCATCCTCAACGGAAGCGGCGACGTCCTTGGCGGCGATCACGTACGTGCTGACCTTGCCCGTCTCTTCTTGCACCACCTGCTCATCAGTTCCACTGGTGTTAGCGACGACATCATCACCTGCCACCCCCCCGAACGTACATGGATGGTGCCATCGTCGGTAGCCACGAGGAAGTACGGGTAGTTGGCGAACTGGATGGTCTCGAGCGCCGTGATCATGTACGTCGTCCAGGTGCCGGGCACCTCGGCGACCAGCAAGTCGCCCCCACCCCGCGACAGGTCGAACACGCGCAGCGAGCTGTCCGAGTACGCGGCGACAAGTCGCTGGTGGCCCGAGAACTTCATGTGCGTCACGCCCACCGTCAGGTTGGCCTGCGAGCGCGGCGCCTCGAGCAGCACCTCGAGCGCGTCCTTTCCGTACAGCTTGATGGTCCCGCTGGCCGTGCCGAGCGCCAGAACGCCCTGCCGCCCACAGAACGCCATCGCCTTGGTGTTGCTCGGCACGCCGTGGTGGCCGGACTGCGCCACCGCGAACATCTCGGGCGTGAGCGCCGAGGGCCGCGCGAGCCGCTTCTCCGTCTCGGACGCCTCCCGACTCGACTTGTTGCCCATTTTCGCGGGTTCCGCCGGTCCGATCCGGCCAGGAAGCGCACCGATCGTCAGCGAAGAGTATCCTCCACCCAGCAAACGCACAGCAAGGCTGGAGACGCGCGCGGGAGTGCCAGGGACCGACCCGCAAGGAAGCCGACCGCCGCGCGCCACCCCGTCTTCAACGTTCTTTCCGCAGATCGCTCAAAATGATCTCGATGCATTGGCATCTTCGTACTTAGAAGAGCGTGATCTGTAGTGTTGTGCGGTGAATACTTTCAGATCTCACGGTACTATTTGTCGGTCACCACGAATATCTTGTCCATCACTTCCAGTTGATCGCTATTGTCGATCCTTCTCCTGCTGCTCCGCCATGTCTTCGCCCGTCGCGATGCTGGTGACGCGCAGCAAGCGCTTCAGCTACGGCGCCATGGCCGCCGGTGCGTCCTCTTCCTCCTTCTCTTTCTCCTAATGGTGGTGGTCTGGGCGACTGACAAACGCTGTGGCCGCCAGTGTCGGGGGCCGTGCGCGCGGTGACGGACCCGAGTCTGCGCCACGTCTTCTCGCGGCGCCTCAAGCACCTGCTGATCGCGTCCGCGGCGCTCATGGCCGTGCTGTTCGTGCTGCTTAAACCCGTGGAGCTGCTGCTGTCGCTCTTCCTCGAGCGCGAGACGATCGAGAACTCGGTGCAGGCCTTCCGCTACGCGGCCAACTCGACCATCCCGCTGCTGCTCGTCGGCTTCTGCCGCTACTTCAGCGTCCGCGTGTTCGAGGACGCCTTCTTCGCGGGCGTCGCCGCGCGCGACCCGGCACTCGCGGAGCAGATCCGAGCGGTAGGAGGACTCGCTGCTACGCCTGAGCGCTGGAACATACTCATGCTGACTGACGCCTCGCTGTGCTCTTCGTAGAAAAAGGCGATCTACTGGGACGCCGAGTACGTCAAGCACCTGGCCCTGTTCGCGGCGCGCCAGGCGGGCTTCGGCCTGCTCGCGCTGCTCGCGACTCCGCTGCTCGGTGTCCTCATCCCCGTGATCCAGTTCGGCTACCGGTGCGTGTCACCGGATTGTGATGGTGGCTTTGCTGCTGTCAGCTGACTGTTGTCGTGGACACGCTCAACAGCATCCGGCACATGGAGATCGTCTTCTGGCTGCCGGTGTTCCTGGCCTTCTGCTTCCCGACGTCGCGCTGGGCGGCGCTGCAGGTGGTGCACCTCTGGTCGGACTCGCGCGCCATCATCCGGGAGCTGTTCGACCCGATCATCGCGCGCCTCAAGTCGGTGGAGAAGGAGGGCGGCCAGGTCGCAGCTGCCGCCGCCGCCGCAAGCAACGACCTGCGCTCGGACATGGAGATCGACGGCGACGAGCACGAGCGGCGCAAGGCGCACGGCGAGTGGCACCAGGGCCGCAGCGACGCCGCGCGCCTGGGCTTCGCGCTCGTCTTCGGCTACCTGCTCGAAGTGAGCGTGCTCGGCCCGTTCGCCTGGTTCCTCGCGTTCGTCTCGGCTGGTCTGTTCGCCCCCGAGCTCATCGATCTGCGCGCCTTCGCCAACAAGACGAGCTGAGCGGGGGAGCACGCGAGCGTCTGGTTGGCTGTCGTCCTCGGCGTCACACAATCAATTCATCACGTCTCCATTACTCATGGGTGGGCTACAACACGCAGGCATGTACTTGAGACCTCGCGCGTCCGTCTGTCCATGGACCGACCGGTTAGTTGAGCAGCTTGCCGACGACGGGGTACTTCTCCTGGAGCTTGGCCTCCCACTTGGCGAGCGTCTCCTTCTGCGCGTCCGTGAGGTCGTCGATGCGCGGGTCGTCCAGGTCCTTGTCCACGAGCGACATCTTGGCGAGCGCGCGCGAGCAGTCGCGGCCGGCGAACTGCTTGTAGCCGCCCTCGGGCCCGTAGTGGTTGAGTCCGTCCAGCGTCACGTCGTAGATGCTGCCGTTGAGCGCCACGTAGCACGTCTTGCGCGGGTTGTCGACGCCGTTGAACTGGCGCAGCTCGGCGAGCGTCAGGTCCCGGTGGCGCAGTACGCGGCCGACGTTCGGGTAGCCGTTGTAGACGGAGAACTTCATGACCCAGTCCTGCAGCGTCTCCTGGTCCATGAAGCCCAGGTCGGACAGGTCGTCGCTGTCCAGGTCCTCCTTCTCGAACGACATCTTGGCGAGCGCGCGCGACGCGTCGCGACCCGCGAACAGGTGGTAGCCCTCGCCCGGGCCGTAGAAGTCGCGCTTCTTGCTCACGTCGTACACCTCGTCCAGCACGCCGATGTAAATGGGCTTGCCGTCCTCGCCCGTGAACGCGCGCAGCTCCTCTGGCGTGAAGAACCGCCGCGCCACGGGCTTTTCGCGCTCCGCCTTGGCCGCCGCCTGCCGCTCCTTGGCCGCCTCGTACGCGCGCAGCTGCGCCGCCTCGGCGCGCGCGTTCACGTACCGCACCACCGCCAGCACCGCCAGCGCCACGCCCGCCCCCACGTACAAGTTCCCGTCCGCGCCTGACAGCCAGCCCAGCATCGTGCTTCGCTTCACTTCGTCCTTCACCTTGCGCGGCGACTTGGGCAATGCCATCCCCAGAATTGGCACGCGTCTGGGTCGCTGGCTCCTTCTTCCCGCAGATGACGTGGTAAAACCGGTTTGGACCAGTAATCCAGAACAAACCGGTATCAATTAATTCAAATTTGAGTTCAATGTTGAAAGCCAATTGTTGATAATGTAACAAATAATACATTATCCAGAAGAACTTTTATCCTGGATAATTTATCCTTGCACAGCGATAAATGCCTTTTGATCGCGACTTCATTGGTCAAAACCATTTAGATACACTTGGATTGGAGGAAAATCTGAGCGACATGGGCTTCTCAAACCGCGAGCAGAACACGTTCGGCAACGTCCAGGCGGCGGTCGACCGCCTGCTGGGCGGGTTCATAGAAGCAGTGAGCGCGAGGTAGCCAGCCGACTGGAGAGCGTCCAGTTCGGGAGCGACCGCTGGGCTCCGCACCGCGCCACTCGCATCGCTCCAGCACGAATGCAGCGCCGTAGACATGTCCATAACCGCATGGAGCAGGAGGCACGCGCAGCCAACGTCATGGCGCCAATAAACTGGCGCTGCATTTGAATGTTCAAACGCGCTCCGCGTCA
>JAADYH010001088.1:0-10877 GCA_023338125.1 Phytopythium aichiense
CATGCGGTCCTGGAGGAACTGGTGCCGCACGAAGGCGTGTTGCGCGGAGAACTCCAGTAGAAACCCAAGGTGTTCCCAAAACTTGCCGAGGCGGTGCAAATAAATGCCCACGTGTGCCGTGTGGAAAGACGGTAGGAAGTCAATGACGACAGCAAGGAGACAATGCCACTCACGTTCACATAGCCGAAGCATAGCGAGACCAGTAGGATTCGCACTGTTTCATTTTTTTTTACAACCGGCAGAGCTGCAGGAAGAGGTCCCGAGCGCGATCATCGTCCCACTGCGCTGGGTTCGATGGCTGCGCACTGGCGTGAGCGATGCAAGAAACAGTTCAACGTTAGGAGATCAGTCTCAAAAGAAGATCGGCAGCACGACTCACCTTTTGCTTGCAACCGCTGGCGGTGGAGAAGGTGGCGGCTGCAGATCGTGTGCCGGTCGCTTGGTTCGCGTCGGCGGCGCCGCTTTATCCTATACAGACAAACAAGTCACGATCAGACTCTGTCACTGAAGGCAGCTGCTTCACAAAACCTGGCTGCTCACCGATCGAACTGGAGGGCGATGCACTTGGGCTGGGGCCTTCTTGATTGTTTGCGGGTACTGCATCGGACCCGCGATCTGCGCGAGCAACTGCTGGAGCTGGTCTTCCGGCGACAGCTCCGGTCTAGCGCTTGCCGAGTCCCTTGTGCTCCCACGAGTCAACGCGGCTTGGGATCTCCCTGGTGTCATTGTCTGTGGTAATGCATCGAGCTTGATCGATGCGCTAGAGCGACTGGCAAGAAGTGTTGGTACCACCGGCACCATCTCGATCCCAAAGAGGTCGTCGTATCCTGGTGGCGGTGTTGCCGCTCGTGCTACGACAGGATCGACCATAGGAGGTGATTTGAGGAAGCTTCGAGGATCCAGTGTCACTGGCAGCTTGGGGAACATCGGTGGGAGGGAGCTGAAGTCCAAATGCGGTGGAGCAGCCACTTGCTTCTTCTTCTTGGTCGTCGACTTGATCACTCGGTGCCTGGTCATCGCGGTCACGTGCAATGGATGTGTAAGTGTCGACAGAGTGAATGCATCGAGAGTTCGATCGAAAGCTGGCATACGTCTTCGCTCGCTGGGTCTTCTCCAGCGGACGGCGAAGCTGCTTGCTTTTCCTGTGTGTCGAATCGATTCAGTACAGTCGTCAACTTCAGGTGATACGACCGTCAACCAACTCTGCAGGGTTCACAACAAACGCACAGGAGTTTGAGACCGCTGCTCCTCGTCACCTCCTCCGTTGTGGCTGCTCGCGGCTCCGGGTGTGGCTTGCTGCTTGCCTTGGCTCCGGCCTCAAATGGAAACGCTCTTTTTATGAAGAGGGCGTGTGGGTCCGAGAAATCTTGCTGCTGCTGCTGTTGTTCGGCACGCCTCATTCGGTCGGATCTTCTCTCGGGCGAGAACACTTCGAACTCTGGCATGTTGGCACGTTGCTCTGCGGGATCGCCATCTCCGCGACCAGTAGATCGACTCGTCTCCAGAGAGCGTGCGTCCGGGTTGTATTGATCGGGATGCTCGAGAAAATCTGACACGCCAGTTGCAATTTCGTCAAACGCCGCCATCATTGGCACCGAATGAGAGCCGATGTACGTACAACCCGGAGTGCGAGCGCGTAGCATCATGTTTTCAAGTTTGAGTAGTCGGATCTGCTCGCGCAGGTCGCGAATGAGCTTCTCCTGTGCGTGGAGCAGCGATCGAACCAGAGTGAGTGATCGATCACCCACCGTGCGTCACATGCTGGTCTCTTCCAGTCAAACTTACGTGCGGGTTGAGCACCGCCGCCGGGCGGTTCTTGATCTTGGCGACGCCCATGGCGAACTCGAGTGTGCGTACCGACTCGGACGCGAACTGCGGCGCGGCGTTCACGCACGCGACCATGAGCGTCTTGCTGTTGCCGCCGAGACTGTCGAGCAGCAGCTTCCCAATCAAATCCCCAATCAAAGCATTAGAACCCTCAGTCGAGGCTCTATCGACCATTCAAACGCTTACCATGGTGAGCTTGGAGTCTCGGTAGGGCACGAACTTGCCCTTGACCTTGGAGTTCATGGCTTGGATTACCTGGTTGAGGCAGTACAAGCTCTTGTTGATGTGACCTGTTTCGCGCAGTTGCACGCCGGCCGCACCCGTGTCGGTCGCGCGCTCGCTTCCCGCGAGATCCACGATCGTGAGCTTCCCGTACGTCTTGCCTCTCGCCGGCGCAGCTCCTTGGCCGTCGTTGTTGCCCTCATTGATGGGTGCCGCGTCAATGTAGATGGTTACAAGACAATGACTCCGGTTGGAGCAGTCGTTGAGCAGGTGACTCGACCGCGCGCGGTTGGACGCGGCGGCCTTGACGACCTTGACGATCTCCTTGGCGGTCGCGCACTCGACGACCGTCGCGTTCTCGAGAAAGAAGCCGTGCTGCTTGGACGAGCGCACGGCAAGCGCCTCCTTGCGTGGATCGAATACGTCGCGCACCTGCTCATTGTAGATCTCGACGCACGTGACCCGCAGCGTGTACTCGACCTCGTGGCGCCGCGCGTCGATCACGTCCATCAGGTACGCGGCGGTGCGCGGCATGAGTCCGTCGGTCGGCTGGACGTCTCCCGTCGGCTTCTTCTTCCTGGCAGCCGCCTCGCCGCTGCTGCCGCTCGCCTCCTCCTTGCCGAAGATGGTGAACGACTTGCCGGCCCCCGTCTGGCCGTACGCGAAGATCGTCACGGGGAAGCCGTCGAGCGCGGCCTCGACCAGCTCCTTGACACGCAGCTGGTCGAACACCTCGGGCTGCGAGATCGACGACGGCAGGAACGTATCGCACCGGAACGTGGCCGCACGGTGTCGGTCCGCGTCCGTGTAGACGCAGACCGTGTCTGGCTGCTCCGGCAGCACGGCGACGGCCTCCTTGCGGCTCGAGCTGTCGTTATTGTTGCTCGGCGCGGTCAGCGGCCGGACGCGGATGGCCACGCGAATCCGCTCTTCCTGCTCCTCCATGGCGACGACAGCGCACTCCAAGGTCGACAAGAGATGGCAGGCGACGACAACGCACTCCAAGGTCGACAAGAGATGGCAGACGCGTGTGCAAGTCGCCAGCACAGCTTCCAGCGCCTATAATTAGCGAGTCATGACCATGTGAACGAGTCTCGAGTTGTATTTGATATGCATGACAAGAAACTGATCAACTCGCGGCTGGAAATGCAGCTCCGACCGTCACCAGCAAGCGCCAAGGACGTGTGAGCAAGTGACTCGCGACCGACGGACGTTGGCAGACACGAAAGACGAGAACGAAAAGGAGAAGCGCGGAAGGCGCCGGTCTTTCCATTCCCAATGTCGTCCGTAATACACAACGGCGAAGAGCGAGTAGAGAACAAAGGAGGGCAATAATGAGCCCGCTCGTCGGAGATCGAGGTGTCGGAACAACCCACCAGGAAGGCGGCCAGCGCCTGCCAGGCGACTGCTTCAGCCTCACGGCGAGCCCGCCACGCCGTCGTCGTCGAACTCGAGCGGGATGAGCTTGATGTCGCAGCCGTCGCGGTGCGGGCTGAGCTCGATCACCGTGTTCTCGTAAGCCTCGAGGTACGGCACCTTGGCGGCCTCGCAGCCAGCGAAGTAGCCCATGAGGCAGCGCTGGATCGACTCGCTGCAGATGACGATCACGTCGCGCTTCTTGCGCTCGAACTCGACGATCAGCGACCGCAGGCGGCTGATCACGTCCACGTAGCTCTCGCCGCCGACGCCCGGGTAGCGATACCGCAGCTTGTCCTTGATGCGCGCGGCGTAGTGCCGCGGGTAGAAGCGCTCGATCTCCTTGTACGTCAGACCCTCAAAGTCGCCGCCGCCCAGCTCGTTCAGCAGCGTCGTGCACACGATGCGCTTGAGCTGCGGCGTCGGCAGGTAGCCCACCGTCTCGCGGCAGCGCTTCATGGGGCTCGTCCACACCTCCATCGGCCGCTGCAGCTCCTGCTTTTCGAGGAAGCGGCCGATCGCACGCGCGACGCGGTGACCGTCCGGCGCCAGCTCCGTGTCGAGGCCGAGGATACCGTTGACGCTCGTGACGCTCGGGCCGGGCTGCACGAGCCAGACGCGCCGCGGGAAGAGGTGGATGTTCTGCATCAGCGACACGATGTGCGACTGCAGGAAGCCCTGGCAGAAGCGCGCCTGGATCTTCTCGCCGGCCTGGAGTTCGAGCAGCACGATCGGTTAGCTGGTGGCCAACGACCTGCCTCCCTGGAACGATCAGCAGCCACGTACATTGTATACTTTGACGTAGCAGGCGTTGCCGTCGTCCTCCGAGTCCTCGACCGTCTGGTAGACCTTTTCGTACTCGGCCACGCGCTGGCGGAAGTCGGCGAGCGCCTTCTCGGGGTCCACCCCTCGGTAGTCGTCGTTCATGAGCTTCCTGCAGTTGTCAGCGTCACATTGTTCATGAGGAGACCATCATCAACCACCACCCACAGCAATGCATGGCCGGCGCCGAACCTGCGGTAGTTGCCGTCAAGCAGCGCCTCGTTGTCGCAGATGCTCTCAACGAACATGACACGGATGTTGGTGTGCGACTTGACCTTGTCGAGGATGTGCTTCCGGCGCAGCTTGGTCGTGTTGGTGGCGTCGAAGATGGCGACGTGGCCCTGCGTCTCGAGCCAGTCGATGAGCTCGTCCAGCACCTCCATGGCCATGTCCTCGCGCAGCTGCGTGGCGTCCGAGTTGTCGGCGGCGAAGAAGGTGGCGTCCTCGCCGGCCTTGCCCAGCTGGCGGCGCAGGTTGCCGACGTTGAACATGCGCGTGGGGAAGCCGAGCCACTCGATGTAGCGCGTGGCCTTGTGCACCACGAAGCTCTTGCCGCGCGCGGGCAGCCCGACCATGACGAGCACGAGCTTCTTCTGCGACGACATGAGTCCATCAGTGGCGTCAGCGCGACCGCTCGAGCTGCTGCTGCTGCTGTCGCTGTGGTTCTCGTCGCCGCTGCTGTCGCTCTCGTCGCTCGGTACGCCCGGGCCCTTCTTCCACATGAAGTGCGACGTGCGCGCGTCGCCCAGTGAGTTGAGCCGCCGCAGCCGGTGGCTCGTGAACCGCCGGTGCATCGTGCGCCACACCAGCACGCGCTTGCGCACGTCGCGCACGGCGTCCAGCAGCGTCTCGTGGTAGTACACGGCCTGCAGCCCGAGCGCCAGCGCCACGGCCAGCGCCCAGCCGCCGCTCGGCAGCTCCACGCGGACCATCCTCGTCCTTCTCTCTCTCTCTCTCTCTTCGTCGGTCTCTCTCTCCTTCGCTAGCGGTCGGCGGGGCCTGGTGACCGACTGTGTGGCTGGCTGGCGGTGTGCGTCTCCCTTTTCGGTTGTGGCGACCGCGTTCCCCCCTCTGGTTTGACGCGCGTGAGGCGCAGGGCAGCGGCTTCTCCTCCTCCTCCTTCGGGTGGGTCCCCTTCTTCTTCAGCTTCCTCAGCTTCCGACTGTGCGTTCCGCGTTAGAACCGGCGAGTCAAAAATAGCGGCTGCTTGGGAGGGGGCGTGTCCCACGCATTCTGTCTCTCTTTCGTCGAGTGATGACGCCAAATGGACGATTCGCGAGGGACAGCGGCGCGTGGGGTATAGAAACCGAAATCAGCGCGCGTTTCTAACGGAGCGCCGACTTTCTATGCGGCCGACATGATGGCCTGCTTGGAGGGTCCGGCATCTGATCCAGCTCGGGATCCAGCGACGCCGCGGCGACATAGAGGGCCAGAGACGAGCGCCAGTCGCGGATCGACGCGGCAGCAGGGGCCAGACCGTCTGGCAGTCGGCAGTGCTGTCGGCCGGCCAGCAGGCGTGACAAGCCGCGGAAGGATGAGCGACTGGCGCGCACGACGCGGCGAGCCGGCGCAGCGCCACGCGACCACGATCCAGGTGCTGTTCCGCCTCGCGCTCGCTCTCTAGACCCACTGTATGGCGCGCCGAGGGCTCGCGCCGTCCGTTTGTCCGTCCGTCCGTCGGTCGAGGAATCTCCGCGGGATGGCTGCATGCGAAGGTCGCCGGCTATCGGACGACCGACGAGGCGCCAGACACGCGCCGATTGCGTCCGGCGAGCGGAGATGACGGACCCCAAGCAGCAGGCGGAGGTGTCCGGGCCGCGAAAACGAGCGGACGGACGAAGTGGCGAGCCCTCTGAACCCCTTTAGCTCGCGCCTGCTGCGCAAACATTAACGTCAAGTGGTGGGCGATGCGATGCGGTGCGAAACACAGCGAGTCTTCCGCGGGTGGCGCGCGCGGCGACGCGTCGTCTGGCAGGTGCGCGAGCAGGTGGAGGCGCTGGCCGCCGCCATCCGCCACGAGATGGCGACAGTCGAGGCGCTCCCAGGCTCGGACGCGGCTGCGCTGGCCGCTTCATGCCAGGTGTCGTGGCTCGGGGACGGCAGGAGGCTGCACCTGCCGCGGATGCGGGACGACGTCTTCGGCTTCGTCTTCGACTTCCCGTCCGCAGTGTCTCTGCCTACCGATGCCGGACTGCAGTGCACAAGCGGAGACGAAGGTGTCGAGGACGTCGATGCAGCCCGACCTCGAAGCTCCAGCAGCTCCAGCAGCAGCAGTGATGGCTTCAGCAGCAGGTCGACGTCCGTGGCAGCCGCGAGCAATCGAAGCTCGCCCGACTTCTTAACAGCGCCCGACTCTGGCCGGCGAGTTGATCGCTTGCACTCAGACGCGCATGGACACGCGGAGGCATCCGAATCCAAGCAGAAGCAGCCGGTCATGGCGCCAGCCGCGCGCGGCCAAGAGACGCCCGGCGTTGCGGCCGTGTCGGTGGACGACGTCCTAGCGACGTACTCCAAAGCCGAGGTGCTGCTCGAGCTGCAGTGGGCTCGCCAAGCGCTCCGAGAGCGGCGAAAGGTGCGTCGGCAGTCGCCCTACCTATTGCTTTGTGGTCTGGCACCTGTCTAATGGTCGCCGTAGTACCTGCGTGCCAAGGAGTTGGCGTCCGAGAGCAACAAGCCACGCCCGTGATGCATACGCTGTCGGTAATAGCGCCAACACTTTCTTCACACACACCAACGGCGTCACCGCTCTATAACCTGCCCTGATCTCCACCACGCGATTAGAAGCGCAGCTCGTGGACGCGGTCGTTCTTGGTCAGCGAGAACTTGGCGTTCAGGTAGGCCGTCAGGTACCGGTCTCCGCTGAGCTTCTTCATGAGCGCGGTGTCCACGGCCTTCTGGTCCTGCTTGCGCTTCTCGCTCACCCCCGCGGTCTGCTGCACGGACCGAGAGACAACAGGCCGACGTACCACAACCGGTAAGCGCATACCGGGGATAGGAACTTCGTCATGGAGCGATCCCAAGCGCTCAAAGGGCGGACGCCAGCTGCAGCGGCCGGCAGTCTACCGTGGCAGACCACCGCCTCACCCCGGCGGCGTCCAAGGCGACCCCACACACACCAGGATATCCCCATGACCACCATCAATAGCACAAGAGACGCACCTCGTGGGCCGCGTCCTGCGCGAAGAAGGCGCCTTCCTTGCCTCCGGCCTTCTTCTTCTCCTTGGCGAAGTACGAGTCGTCGATGTCCGGCAGCTGGACGTCGGCCAGGTCCACCTTGGTGGACGTGGCGATCACGTACGCCTGGTTGACGCGGCGCAGCGGCACGCCGTTTACCTTGTACGGGCCCGTGATCAGCAGCGTGCCCGACGGCAGCTGCTTGAGGAACACCACGCGCTTGCCGCGGAAGCGACCCGACAGCAGGATCAGCACGGTGCCCGGCGTGATGGACTTGCGCAGCTTGGCCGGCTTCTTGCTGTTGCGCGCCGTCTTGGCCGACGCCAGCGGCTTGGGGATGTACTCCGCCGGGTACCACTTGCGCGTCGAGAAGGCCACCGCAGCCTCGGAAGCCTTGGCGCCGGCGTCTTGGCTGCTGCTGGCGCGAGGAGGCGCGCGCCGGCCGTTCGTGCGCGCCAGGCCGTTGGCCGAGATGGCGTTGATGCCGCGCGCCAGCTCCACGTTCTGCCGCTTCTCGTGCTGCTGCGCCGTCATTTCGGGTGCGTTTCTCGATCTGAGCGGATAGATTGGTAGACACAACGCAGACGCACACGTCAGTATCGATGCGAGTCGCGGTAGGGGCCGGGATCGCCTCGATCGGCTGCGTCAAAGCCGGCGTCTGCTCACCTTGGTGCTGCCTGTGCTGTTTCGCTTGGTGAATTCCCTCCCCCTCATCTGCTGGCCACTCTGCAGTTCGCACAAGGACGGTTTTCAGCCAATTACAATCCTTCATTTTGATATGCACCCAATCAACTGTCTGCATTTATTTCATGGTGTGGATGACATAAATATGATGTGTCCCACACCAAAGAGCTGCTTGGTCAGAGTCACAAGTTGAAGCGTATCGACGGGCAATCCAATGCGGCTCAAGGCGTGCGCTCCCGGCGCGTGCAAGCTCAACGACGCACGCAATGAGACTGCACCAAGTCTATCGATGCGAGCGCTGTCGACCGCAGTCTGTCGACGCTGGAAGTGCTGACGCAAGCGCTCTGAGTGGCGCACAACAGCGAAGACATCCGACAGGGCAGGAGTGGAGCTGGCTGTAGTTGACTGTAGTATTCGCCCTTCTCAAGCCACCCAGGCGCCAACATGCACTACGAACACGAACCGATGTGGACGCTGGTCTCCTCTTCCAGCCTCCTCCTCTTCTCGCTCTTCCTTCTGTTTCTTGCCCTCGCCTCTCTGGTCCCTCTAGGCCTGGTTGTGCTTCTCGAAGAGCGCCTTCTGCTTGGCCTGCTCCTTGGTCAGCTTCTTGAGCGCACCCTTGCTCAGCGGCTCGCCCGCGGCGTCGTGCGTCGGCAGTCCCTGTCGTTTCCACACACACACAAAATCAACTTGTCAATGGGTGTCATCGTCACGGTCACGCGGTGCCACTGAGCGAGACTTACGTTGGCGTCGAACTTGGAATACTTGTCCTTCTCGCCGAGGAACATCTCGGACGGAGGGATCTTGGCCTTGGCCTCCAGCTCAGCCTTCTTGCGCGCCTCCTCCGCCAGGCGCAGGCGCTTCTGCTCCTCCTTCTTGAGCTTCTCGGCCTTCTTCTTCTCCAGCTCCTCGATCAGCTCGTCCTTGTTCGCGAGCTTCCAGATTGCGTTGCCCGCCGTACGGTCCTCGAGGCGCACGCCAGCATACGGCAGCTTCTCGTCGCGGACGACGTCGCAGATGCGGAGGATCGTGTTCGCCAGCTCCTTGGCATCACCGCCGGCACCCGAGCGAGCGGCGTCGCGGATCTCGTCGCGGAACTGCGCAAAGATGTCGAGCACGGGCGCCAGCACCGTCTCCTGGTCCGTGCCCTCGCCCGACGCGGTTAGCGGGAACCCCAGGTCGGAGGCCGACGTGACCAGCCCGAAAATGGTCAGGATGCGCGTGATGTACTCGGCTGAGGAGCGGATGATCATGGACGCCTGCTCCTTGTCGCTCGCCATGTAGCGGTTCACGTCCTTGGCGAGCTGCTGCAAGTGGAGAATGGCCAGCGGCGTGTTCAGGTCGTCCGCGAGCGCCTGGTGCACCTTCTCCTTGCAGTCCAGCAGCGCCGAGTTGAGCTTCTTCTCGACGTCCGTCCACTTCTGCGCCTTGTCGACGCCCAGGTCGCGGAGCTTGACCTTGACGTTCTGGAAGAACTCGCTGAAGAAGCGGTCGACGCCGACGGCCTCGTCCATCGAGTTGTCGTTGTAATCCATGGGCGTGTTGTACTTGTGCAGCAGGAAGAGGAAGCGCAGCTGGCGGCTCGTGTTGTCCAAGAGCGCCTCCTGGATCTTGACAAAGTTCTTGAGGCTCTTGGACATCTTGAGGCCCTCAATGTTCAGGTGGCCCGTGTGCACGAAGTAGTTGACCCACTGCGAAAAGTTAAAGTACGCCTCCGACTGCGCGATCTCGTTGTCGTGGTGCGGGAAGCGCAGGTCGATGCCGCCCGAGTGCACGTCGATCTTGCCGTCGCCCAGGTGCTTGAGCGTGTCGCTGGCCATGGCCGAGCACTCAATGTGCCAGCCAGGGCGGCCCTCGCCCCAGGGCGACGCCCAGAACGGCTCGCCCTTCTTGGACTTCTTCCAGAGCGCAAAGTCGCTCGCGTTGCGCTTGTCGCTCTGGCCGACCGACAGTGCACCCTCGCCCTCGGCCAGCAGCTCCGACTGGCCCACGTTCTCCGGCAGCAGCTTGCCGTACGCCTTGCCCTTGGACTGGCCGAACGCGGCCGTGTCGAAGTAGACCGAGCCGTTGCTCTCGTACGCGAAGCCGTTGGCGATGATGCCCTCGACGAACTCGATGATCTCGGGAACGTACTCGCTCACGCGCGTGAGCACCGTGGGCGTCTTGATGTTGAGCGCCGCCATGTCCTCGAGGAAGGACTTTTCCCAGAACTTGGACAGCTCGACCGTGCGGCGCATGTTGTCCTCAGCCGGCTGCTGCGCCGCCCAGCCCATGACGAGCTTGGCGCTCGCGTCCTTGCTCGCCGGAAGCTCCTGGCCCGGGTGCGCCTGCTTCCACCCGTCCTCGGCCGCGCGCAAAATGATCTTGTCGTCGATGTCCGTGATGTTCATGACGAGCTCGACCTCGAAGCCGAAGTAGTCCTCCAGGATGCGGCGCACGTAGTCGAAGCACGTGTACGTGCGGCCGTGGCCCAGGTGCGTCTGGTCGTACACGGTCGGCCCGCACATGTACCAGAGCACGCGCTTGCCCTTCATGGGCACGAACGCCGTCTTGGACCGCGTCATGCTGTTGTACAGCCGCAGCGGGTAGTGCTTCTCCCAGTACTCGAGCAGCGACGCCATGGGCGCGGGCGGGTACCACGTCGGCTGGCTCACGGTCGCCGGCGTCGCCATCGTCGTCGTCTTCTGCTTCTGCTGCTTGTTGGGGGCGGAGGGGGGAGGGGGAGGGAGGCG
>JAADYH010001089.1:0-10873 GCA_023338125.1 Phytopythium aichiense
GAGGACGGCTCGTGCATGTGTGGAGACCCGAGACGCGCGTGGTGGCGCGCGTGGCGCCGGACGGGCCGCTGCAGTACCTCACGAACTTGCCCGACGGCGCGTCGCTGGCCGTGGGCTTCGGCACGATAAACAAGGGGTGCAGTGATAAGCCAGTGTGTGCAGATCAGGCACTTGGCGACCTGTAAACGACACAGAAACTGACCGACGAGTTTTTTTTGGCTTGCTCTTGAGTGCGTGATTGCTCATTAATGCAGCGTCTTGACCTGCTTGATCCGAGCAGATAGTGGGTCGGACGCGTGGAAGACAACGCGAACACGGCGTGCTCACTGCTTGAGTCTCTTCATCCTTCGGCCCTTGAACGGCACACTGGTCGGTGAAATCCGACGGACCGTGTGAACACGCTCGATCCACGCAAGGTTGGAGAGCGGTTCCAACACGCAGGGTGGTGACAGTGACTCATCGTATCCGTCTGCGATCTTGAGCTGACCAGTCCCATAGACAACGAGGGTGAAGCAATGCTCAACACGACCTTGGCTTGCGTGGACAACGAAGACGCCTGGGCTGATTGTGCTCGCAAACTCAGCGAGCTTGTCCACCGAAGTAACGGCGGTCGTGAGCAGATTTTTTGTTGCAGCGATGAAATTGAGGTTCACACCTTGGGAGCAAGCGAACCGGTAAAAATTCACTTGCTCATTCTTGTTGACCCCGTCGCTGAAGTCTAACCCTGCGGCGTCCACGTATGAACTCCATAGAGAAGAAGTCACACTTCCAGCGCACCCTGTGAAGTGTAACGAGGACTGGAACGCCTCAAGAAAGCACCGACCAGATTGTGCGGCAGTAGCACCTTTCTTCTGCTTGGCCAGGAACGTTGCGATTGATTGTTTGCTTCCAGCGACTTGAAGCCTCTTCCATTCGTCAACTTCGTCCATCATGTCATGGCAATCATTGCCAAGGTGATCTTCCCATTCCCAAGAGAACTGACGGGGAATGATTTTCCATTCAGCCAGGTAGGCAAGCTTCGGCGGCTTGCCCACGCGGTCAAGAAGCCGCACGACATCGTAACGCGCTAGAGGATCGTGATGCGCGTTGACGTCGACGTGGTTCTTCCAGTTGGTTGTTGGATGCCGTTCTGGTGGCGATGGAAGACTTTGAATCATCTTCATGCTGTACCCCCCCTTTCGAAGTTGTTTCTTGGAGAGATTTATCTTTCTCATCGAGGCAACACCGACAGCATCAGCTCTCGCTGCGGCAGCATGAGGAGCACCAACGGCAGCGGCGACAGCAGGAACACCATCGCCAGTATCAGCAGCAGTAACAGCGACATCAACACGAGCAACACCAGCGGCAGCAGGAACACCAACGTCTTCTACAGCAGCACCAGGAGCAGCAGCGACAACAGGAGCATCAACGCCAGCAACAGCAGGCACGCCCGCGACATCAGCACGAGCAGCACCAGCAACTGCACCAAGAGTAATACCAGCGGCAGCAAGAACACCATCGCCTTCAATGGCAGCGCGAGGAGCAGCAGGGGGAGCGACAGAAGGAGTAGCATCGCCAGCGGCAGCAGTAGGAGCAACGCCAGCGACACCAGTAGCAGCAAGTATATGAGCGCATTCTGCAGCAGTTGCAGGAGCACCAGCAGCAGCGACAGCGGCAGGAGGGGTAGCAGGAACAACCGCAGCAGCACTAGGAGCGGCTTCGCATATTGACGGACTGCGCTGCCCACCCTTGGTTATCGCTAGGAGCTGTTGAATCAATGTCGGCTTGTCCCGCCGCACCGCTCGTTTATTTACTGGCCCATCGGAGAGTCGAGCCATCGTCCACTAGGTGCCAGTATGCACAAGCACCACGTTTTCAATGACCCGAAACCCACGACCAGCCAGAAACTAATGGGGACAGCGGCGGCGGGAGTGTGTATGGGGGTGGGTGGGAGGGCACTTGCGCGTTGATTTGGAAATCTGGAAGTGAGCATTATGACTGGCTGTCACCACTGACCCCAACAGTACAAATAAAACCTAAAAAGTAAGGTTATATTTACTGCCTGTTTGAATCTATAAAATCAACTTGCCGGTTCAGTACAGTCATCTGCCTGATCATGCATCGAGGGAACTTCTATTGGCCAACACGATCAAATCCGCCGCCGCACACGATCGTGCTTGAACTGGAATAGCATTCTCCTGTAAAGAAGGCTGGTGCCAGCCCAACATCCCATTACAGTCGTTACTTAAGCAGATGCCGGGCGAGGTCGTAGTTGAGAGCGGTAAAAGGTCGGACGGCGGCAGTGTGTGAGTGAGCGGCGGGTCTAGCACGTCTGTCTCCGGCGGCGCATGTTTGTGAGCGGCGGAGACTCGGCGAGCGGTGTGCCCGGCACTGTTTCTGCGCGCAGCTGCGTGTCTTTGTCAAGCGGCGCTGGCGGGTCGTCAGCTGGGGCGATAGCGGTGGTGTGAGCTTGTCAAGCGGTGATTCGACGAGCGACGTGTTGAGCGCTGAGTTGATCTCGAGCAGCTCTGGCGGCGGCATCAGCATTGTGCAGTGGAGCAGCAGTGGCAGCAGCATCGGCAGTGACGTGTTGGTGCAAGGCGGGTGGGTCGGTGGACAGTGTGAGCGCTGCTCAGTCCGTGTAGATCACTGCGTCTTCGACCGTGCAAGGTCCCGGAGGCGCCATCGTGGTGGATGGTGGGTCCTCTGGCGGCTCGGCGGGCGGCTCGGTCGCTGTGATGAGTGGCCCCGGCGCAAGTGCTAGCGGCGGCGTGGCCATTGCCACGCACAGCAGCACATCGAGCACGAATAGCAACGTGGAGGTGAAGAGCGGTGATGGCGTCGCGACGAGCGGCAGCGTGCGTATTGCGAGTGGTTCTGCGACGTCGATGGCAGGAAGGATTTTCGTCGCGGGCGGTTCGTTCATGCGCGGCAGCGGCTCGTCGATCTCTCTGCTGTGTAGCGCGTCATCGAGCGGTGTCGGCGGAAGGTTGATGACCTGTAGTGGACGAGAGTGTCTACGGCCAGCGGGTCAGTGGACGTCGGCACGAGCAGCGTTGCAGTCGGCAGCGGCAACACCGGAGCCGTGCGTGGTTTTAGCAGCTCTACATTGAACGACGCGTTCGGGTCGTTATCATTCGAGTCTGGCGCGTCGGCGGAACCGTCGAATGATCCGACGACGACGCCTGGCGATTTTGGCGGAGTTGGTTGTGGAAACGCGGTGCTGTCTGCCGGTGCAGTAGCGCCTGTGCTGCGGGCTTGGGCGGTTCTGTGTACGTGGGGGTAGTGCTGTTCTTGCCGGTGGCGATGTGAATGTCGTCGGCGGCGAGAATACGTCCAACAAAGGCGATTTGGAGCGTGTGCCAAGTGGTAATGGACCTGCGCTGAGCGATGCTGTAAAATCATGACGGCGCGAGTTCTGGTACCGCAAGTTCTAGTGGCGTGTCGTTGTCAACCGTTTCGGGGAGCAGGTGTTGTGCTAATACTGTAAATCTTGCCGTGAGCTCCTCTGTGCACAGCGACGGTGATGTGGTGTGTCTGGCGGGTTGACCACGGATCATGCCGGAGGTGACGCGACGTTGAGTGTCTGGTCAAGCTTGGCGAATACGGCAATGGAGAGCGCAGTCGATTGCGCTGTCGGTATAGTTGGTGGGTCTTCCGCCGGCAGTCACACTGGTGGCGCGATCTCGGTGTCGGGCGGCGCTGGAAGTCAGCTGGGGGTTGCATCGAGACAGTATTGAGAAGTACCGGCAGCGGCTTGAGCGGCGACACCGCGTTCGGGCCATCGAGAAGTTAGCCGATCGACTCGATCGGCTTTGCGTTGAATTCGAGTGGCGCGGTCGACAGGAGTGATCCCGGCGTGACCGGCTATGCGCGCGTGCTGAGCAGTTAGACGAGCGTTGGAATGGCTGGACGCGGTCAACTCGTTGGTGATGCAAGCACGCCGACGGAAGGCAGCGGTATACCATTCGCTGGCGGCGTAAGGGGCAGTGGATTCGATGGTGGTTCGCTGTCTGTATGAAGCGCCGAGGGCGGCACCGGCGTGTTGATAGGTACTACGTTTATATCGCTATGCACCGTCGATATCAAGCAGCTCGGCCACCGATCCCGATGGCAATGGTGCCATCACGGTTGGCAGTGATGTCTATTGGTCCGGTTGGCCTGGTTATCTGTATGTTGTCTCTGGTGGCGGATCTGAGGGCTCCAGCCGTTTGCACTCCAGGTATGAGGTGCGTCTGGGCCGTCGGATGCTGATGGGAACTTTTTGTTGTTGATGAGATCGTATCGTCTGGCCATGCGCAGGCTCGGATGGCATGGTCATTGTGATCCCAGGCGCGCGAATGAATAAGGGTGCAAGGATTGAAGGCATATTTGGTAATGCTGATGACAGAGTGACAGGCGTGCGACCGGGGGCGTTTAGGAGTGCTGCGGACACACTCACCTTGTCTAGTGGTGTCGCTATGCGCGCGTCTGATGCTGTGGTTGCAGTTCAAGGCCGCGGTGATCTCCAAGGCTACGTTCCTCCCGACGAGTGTTTCGTCCGGTAACAATTGAATGAGACGAGCAATCGAATGCCGTATTCCACACACCCGCGTCGAAATAGCAGATGGAGTGTGGCTTGCTCCAAAGTTTGACGGTATACGCCTGAGCTCGAAAACCAGAAATTGATTTGTTCAGGACCTGCACCACGCCGGATTCGCCATGTTGGAGCAACTGCCGTATGGGTCCTTGTGCTGCAATGTAACGTATTTTACGTTGGTTTCTCTGTCTGACATCAAGCCACTCTATCAGATTAACAATGAACGGATGTCCGTATCCCTCGCATGTGAATCGATGATGGAATCATTATTTTTATGATGATGAGGTATATTGCGCCACTAGTCAAGCCTGAGCACTAATCACCTTCCCGACTTGAACCTAGCCGTCATGTCAGATGCCGCGCAGCGGCGCGTTGTGCCGTAGGCACGACGAGTGCTCTCTCATCCGAGGTGTCCCACCCATGGGAGCTGGTGGCCTCGTAATTGGAGACCCCATGGGCCACGTCCGCTGCTAGCAGCTCTGCAACCCCCGGGAATCTGGTCCGCATGCTGCCGTCGGCAGGGCTGTTGAGCATGCGGCTGGCCTTGGTGTCCATCGCTATGTTTGCGAGGGAGTCAGCGGCCTTGTTATTGGCTCTGTAATGATGCCTCCATGACGCAATCTCGCACAGGTCCGCGAGCAGGCGACATCGTATGTACAGCGCCCGCAGCCCGTGCTTCTTCGGCTGCTTCCACTGCTTTATCATGGTCAGGATCAGCTGGCTGTCACCGACTACATGGAGCCCTCGAACCGCCATCGCCCTCGCCGCCCGCAACACCGATAATGGAATCATTATCGCACAATTTAGCATAGCGGGGCGATTTGAAAAGTGAGAGAGCGTGTGGCAATAGTGTCATAGCAGGTCGTGAGAGAGCACAAACAAATTGGAGTAACGTTGGCCATGCTATCATGCAAACGAAAGTGAGATTCACAAACGCGATGATTCATGTTGCCTGCTTTGACGTCCACACTCGAAACTGAGCAATTTGCGACAGTGTTGCGTACGGTGGCAGTTTTACAAGTGCAATCAGCCGCTGCATTTCGCTGACCACTCTCTTTGACGGTTTGAACCTTCGCAGATACTCGGGCGTTATCGGCTCGGTAAGAGTAAGTCCACCAAGTGAAACTGACCGTGACAACGCGACATAGAGCGTTTGGGGAGGCACTCCCTTGGAGCGCTCGAGTCGAGTAACAATAATGCCGTCGCGACAAGTTTGACCCTGAAGCTTCTCTGTGGTGCACGCAAAAGCCGGAACGACGGCAAATTGGTCCACGGTGAGAGTTGCCTGTTGAAGGTTGGCGATTTTGGCGATTTTGACAACAGCATGGAGAGGTGGAATCCCGATGACTCCCGGAGGAAATCCATGTACAAGCTGCTTCGTAGACCCGCGAACCTTGATCAGCAGCAATTTCGGTTGACGGTTAAACGCTCTGATCTCGACCCCGTGCACAAGTGCTGAATGAAATGCCAATTGCTCAGTTGGTGGAGAGAACCCGACGATAGTGCCCAGCACTCCATTTGCTATCACATCTGCATCGACGAGTTGTGGGTGCTTTCGCGTAACCATGATTGGCATTCCGATGTAAAAGAGGAGTTTGATCGGTATTCGATCAGTTTGGTCATCATTCAGATTGACGATCTGGTGCATTATCGTCTTGGAGCGCGTTGATGGAACCGCGACGCACTCATAGATCGACCGACCGAGCTTTCTCGCAGTATCGAAAGTCATGACACGGTTGATGGCACCTCGGAGCTCATTTGTTGCTACTACAACAGGCCGATAAAATTCTTGACCGGGTGAGCTTTCACTCCGGTCGGTCAGTTGAACTCGCGTGTTGAGCCGGTCGATCTGGTCTTGGGAAAGACGACCCCATCGAAGATCAGAAAGGAGCTCCGTATACTTGGGGTCCTCTTTTGCGCGCATATTCTCAGTAAGAAAGACGACGAAGTTGATAGAGCAGTACAGCGCATATCCAGCAAGCCGGAGCGAAGCATTTACTTCTTGGCTCTGCGGCTTTGATGACTTGCTTGACTTTGAAGTTGTCGTTCTGTCAAACGGTGGTGGAGGAACAAAACCTAATAGGCATAGCGATTTAAACACAGTCAGTCTGATGTTCCTTTTGGTATGTAACGACTTATTTGTATGCTCACATGGGCAGCCAGCGATCGAAGGTAGCTGAAGCCAATCTCCAGTAAGAATCACGTGTTTCCCTCCCATGAGTTTTCCGCGTACACAAGCCAGCGATTGAGACGCAGTCTCAGTCCCTCCGAGCAACGCCTGATCGATCATGGAGATTTCGTCAGCTATGACCAAGACCACGCGGCTGAAGCGCGATTTCATCTCCATGCTTGGGTTGGGATTGTTCTCGGCGCCACTGAGACGCAGATTGCGGGCACTGTGCATTGTTCGTCCTTGAATATTGATCGCAGCCACGCCAGTGAACGCGAGAGTCTCGACGCTCCCTGTCCGCTCCCATCGTTCGGCCAGTGAGAGTAGAGCATGGATGACAGTTGATTTTCCAGTCCCTGCCTCTCCTCCTAAATAGGCAATTAGTTGTGGCTTGAGATCGTAGGGCTCTGCAATGTGGCATGGAGGATACATCGGCTCACGCAGTGCAGTAGCGACGTCGTTGGAATACTCAAAGAGCAAGTGCCGCGCTGCAACTTCGAATATAGCATGCTGCCAAAAATTCAGTCGAAACGCGTCTGACACCATCGCAATTGACGGAAACAACGGTAACGTCGATGGTGTCCATGTCGGCGGATTATTCGGTGATTGCCACGGAACTGGGTTGTAACACTCCTTGAACCGCTCAAGTCGAGTTGCGGCATCAGGAAACTCTTTGATGAACGCATCAGTTCCTTCGGGTGCATCCTCCATGTTCGGTGCGGGGGATTTTATCAAGATCTTCGAGTAACTGGCAATATCGAAGTCAGACTCGACAGAAACTTCCTCGACGGCAGGGTATGCGGCGACGAACTTGTCTATAATGCGGCGAAGATTCGGCACTCGATCAACTGTGGCATATGCTTTGCCTGCCATGTTCTCCGTTGCTAGCACAGTTGGGCTAACACAGCTATCATCATCACCAAACTCAGGCATGATGTCATCGAGACAATCACCTTCAGCTGGAGCCGGCGTTGTTGCATCTATCCCCGTCCATGGGCCCGTTGGTGGCGCCCTTGTTTTCAATATGTGCTCTTCTGGCGTATCATTTGGCGTTGTAGAATCACAACGCTCGGCTCTGTAGAAATCCCGTAGTGTTTCCTCGTATGCAAGCATTCGCTGTACTAGCTCCAAGTCTCCACAATCCACAAAAGCTCGGTATGCTGGAAATGCAGTTGCGTTCGAGATCACTCTTGTTGACTGTCGATGCGGTTTGAAAAGCGTGACCATAGCTGAGTAATAGTAGTTCTTCTTGTCGTCTGTCCCGCCACTAGAAATGTCAGGAATATCTCGACCACAGATAACAACGACCTTCCGCGTCTTGGACTTACAAACACGCGTTTTCCCTCTTTTGTCATTGTCAACACTGGTGAAGCTCTCATCCGTTGCGTGATACCTCTCGCAAAAATCAATGAACCCCACAGCTTCGAGCGAATCAGCGCGTTTCCAGTACTTCTCAATCAATGTCTTCGGCCGAACGTACTTCTGGTTACCGTTTGATCGTGTGCACGCGTCTGCAGCTATGGTTATCTCGACATCGTCTTCGTCAATAGGCGGTTGCAGCATGCTGTCTAAATTGACGTGAACCGGCTCATGAGAGAACCAAAATGGTGATTCTCGCAAGACGTAAAGCGCCGCCATCGTTGCCGCGATTTCGAGACCGTTTGTAACCGAGTACAACATCGATGCCAACATTTTCTTTCCCCGCTGCATCGGTGTGGCATCATCAGCAAGAGTGTCAGCTCTGCTGGACGCCTTGGCAAATGCTGCAATCGACAGTGCCATGTAGTTCTCGACTGGATTCTGGGCTTTGATGCAATATTTGCACGCGTATGCAGCAGTATTTTTTGCTTCGCTACACAACACGAACTGCACGTCGTGGTTGCACTTCAGCACGGACATAATCGTCGGATTGAATGAGTTCACGTATTCGCAGCCAACTGGGCGGTGGAGAAGAAGTTTGAAATCCTTGTCAAACTGGGAGCTACCAAGTCGAGTCTGTTCGGGTTTGAGGAATCTACACACGCTCCCCTTTGGCGTTTTGACCGTGACCTGGCAACACGAACTCGTGAGATAATCGAATTGCAAAACGAAACAAGCACGCTAACGCACCTTGAAACAGGATTTGGAGTGATTCCAAAAGTGGATCTGTACATCACGAACGACCAGAGAGACTGATAGTGGTGTTGGATTGTCTTCCGGGGGACGACATCGATTGAAATCCGACGTCTGGGGCACGACTTTCACGTGTTCGCGGTCAGCCAAGGCCTTCATCGCAGCATTGATGATGTCTTTGTCGCAGTAAGTTGATCCGCAAGCCGAACAGCATGCAGTGATTGGCGGGGTCGCTCCTAACGCTGGTCGGCGAAACGCATCAACGCCTGGTAAAACTGGTTCTAGTGATCCAGACTGTTGGCAGGCTGGACAACAGTTTTCACCGTCAAGGCACGGTGGCTGTGTTGTCAATACTGTATCAGCAAGCCGTAGCAATCGTGTCCTAAAATCTCCGTCGCCGTCCATGGCTGCCCGCATGATAGCCGAAGTATGCGGGAACCCATGTAGCCAAACAACAAAGTGAGAATGGAAGTCACCGGCGATTTGAGTTTCGGCAGCGCCGCCAAATGCTCTTACTACTCCAAAAACGCCACCGCCACGCCTGGGGCGTCCAAGTTTCTGGTCCCATCCCAGAAATGTGTCAATGACTGTGTTCATGGCGCGTATAAAATACCGCGCACACTCTGCTGGGTGGTTTGCAGCAATTGAGCGTCTTTCAGCTCGGTTCGGCATCAATCGCAGGTTTGCTTCACGAACCGCCTGTTCGCTCACGCTGCCAGATTTGATTGCAATGCTATAAGTACCCGCCGAATCTGGTGACACTGTGAAAAACAGCTGGGCGGGCCCAAATCGCTTGAGCATCCCAAATAAATCGTGCCGAGCACGCATTCGACTCAAGTTCGAACCGTAAAACGCTGATTCGGGTGTGCGAAGACCTCGCCGGATCTTAATCACCTTCTCAACGTCGGTCGGTGGCTTGCTTGGATGGATACCGCGTGATCGACACTCTGTCAGATGGTTGAAATACTCCATAGCTTGCTTCAGAGTGCTTTTCGTGATTTCCGCAGCTTTCAGGGCAGTGGGAGCCACGTGCATTCTCACGAACAGAGTCTTGCGAGCATTTTCAGACGCCAAATAATCAAAAGCGAGCAGCAGAAATGCATAATGCCGCTCGAACCGATGACCGTGGATTCGCAAGCAGCGCCGAATCCACTTCTGCATGGACATGTGCCTCTGTCGAGGTTCAAGTGGGCCACCGCAACCACCCGGGAACAGGGTCGGGAACATTTTCACACAGACCTCCCACGCCTTCATCGACACGTACTTGCTTGACTTCCGCACGAGGATGTCAGTCTTCGCGGATTCCTCCGAGCGATTTGGTTGAAGTAATATATGCGATCTCTCCTCCCAAACAGTCTCCAGTGCTGCGTCCTCACCCTCGGTGACCGTGGAGCCGAATCGTGAGTAAGTACTGTCATCACGCAAATCGTCAACAACTCCCTCTTGGTCACCGAGTTCTGGTGCTTGTGTTGTCAAGTCGACGATGACACTTGTGCGAGTTCTGCTGACAAACTGCGATTCAATCTCCTCTGCGGTGTGGCTCTCTTGATGTTGGATGTACTCTCTGTTGTTCTCGTATAGAAATGACAGCACATCTCGACACAGTGGAATGTTCAGCTCGTATCGTTTTCGGCAGGCGGCCACCTGGTCTGGAGTCATGCTTCCGACCATTGCAACTCGAACTCCGCTGCCTAGGATGCTTGGAAGCATGCCCACAATCGGGCCTTCGGTGTTCTCGACCACATAATGGTGTGATTTGATGGTCCGGCAGGCACCTCCAGTCACCGTTGACAGCGACATGCAGGGGGCCAGCAGTGCAACGGCTTGCTCGTCCGTTCTCGTCAACGTAAATCGCTCCCGCAATAGGCCGACATAATTGCCGTTCGCTATTGACAAAGTTGGTGGTAGTGTGGTGCTGTGTTCGACTTGATGCATGCACGTCTTGCAGATCTGAAGCTGGGTGACGCCACAACGCGTCTGTATTGCTGTGTTCATACAAACGCGCTTCGTGAGTAGTCAATTCTTGTTCAGGA
>JAADYH010000109.1:0-38545 GCA_023338125.1 Phytopythium aichiense
GAAGATGTGGAGAGAGAACACGCGTTTGCGCATTGGCTGTGGTCGTCTCGGTTGGCGACGACAGAGAGAGGCGGACACGGCACGCGAGGAGGCAGTCGGCGTCGCCACACACCACGCGCATTTACACTGCCGCCCAGTATGGCGGCGCGCAGGTGCATCCAGCGCGGCGGCGGCACCGCCGCACTCGACGGATGGTCGGCGGCTCCATCTCCAATTCTCCAATGCAGTTCAACTTGGTTTGGTCGCTCTGGACTGACCAAAATGAGCCAATCAAAAGATGTCATGACTCCACATTTTTGCGATTGGCCAAAATCATTTTGTCTTTTTGGACCACAGTTTTGCCCACTCCCTGCTCCCCATTCTCTTTCTGCCGACACGTGGCTCCTTCAATCCTCCCGCAATTGGCCAAAACAAATGTCAACCAGTAAAAACGCTTGGATCCCCTTTTTGGCCACTCACCGCTCCCGAATCGTCCTGTCGCCCGAGCGAGCGATCCGATCCGAAAGCCAGGCCGAAGGGCGGAAGGCTCGCGCATTTCCGCCGAGTCGCCGCCGCACCCAAGTCGCTCTCAACGCTCGTCGATCGATTCGTTCACAATGGTGAGCTGTCGGCCCAACTGGTGGTCCAACTGGCGGTGCATGGACTACGGGGTACGGATGTGCAGCAGCAGCTGACGGGTAACTAACTGTGTGCGTGTGCGTGCAGGCTGCCCCTGCCAAGATGCGTCTGCGCTCCGAGAAGCACTCGGCCAACATCACCAAGCGCGGGCTCGTGTCGCAGCCCGAAAAGGTGCGCGCGCTGCTTTTGGTAGCCACGACCAATGCTGTAGTGGCGGCGCTGACGTTCGCGTGGTGGTGGTGTGACGAGCAGAAGGAGAGCAGCGGCTACCAGGTCGGCCCGATCCTCATGGGCTTCCTGCTGTTCGTGCTCGTGGGCTCGTCCGTCGTTCAGATCCTGCGCACGGCGCAGCTCGGCCTGTAAGGAGGAGGAGGAGCGAGCAGTATGAACCATCCCGCAGCCGCTGGTCGCTGGGGAGCTTTTTGTAATTCATAAGACCGTGCAAGCCGCCCCATTGGCACATGCTACAACGCCGATCCGATCCGTCCGCCGTGCTTTGGAGACTCACTCGCGACCTTCCACGTCATGCAGCACTGGCAGGAACATGTGCAAGTGGCGTACGGTATATTTACTCCGTCGACGCGCGTCTGCCCAATGCCAGCCCAATCGACGGTCGACGACCGGCGGTCGAGGCCACAAGAGCGTGATGCTTGCTGGGCTCCGGCTGCTCACGCGCCTTGGTCCGCCACGCGCGTCTACAGTTCGGTATGCAGGGCCTCGGTCTCCTTGATCTTGGCGATGAAGTCGGACTTCTCGACGCAGCCGACGCACTCGACACCGCGCTCGCCCAGGATCTGCCGGAGCTGCTTGACGCGCATCTTGGAGTAGTCCGTGTTCGAGTCCGTCTTGACGGCTGCACCGGGCAAAGAGGCGAGCGAGAGAGGAGGTTAGCCGCGCTGTCCGGCACCAACGGAGCGTCGTAAGCGACCACGTACGGTAGCGCATGGAGCAGAAGTCCGGGTTCTTCTTCTCGAGCGACTTGCAGATCTTGAGCGACTCCTTGCCGTACGTCACCTGGCGAGCCACGTCCTTCTTGAGCGGCTCCAGCGAGTAGCACTGTATCATCGCCAGCACACGACCAACCAATCGTAAGTCTGGCGTCATAGCATTCCTCTGCCCAGCGCGTCAGACGCACGCACCAGCTTGTGGTCCTTGGCGCTGAGGCTCTTGAGCCCGCAGTGCTTGCCCAGCGCCTTCTCGGCCAGCTCCACCTTGTTGCCCTTGGCTGTCGCCTCGGCGAGCTTGGCGTACGACGTCTTGATGTCGTCGACCACCTTGACGCACACTGAGAGCGGCGAAACGTATGCGATCAGTCAGTGCGTCAAACCTTTCAGACAACTTCCCGTCGCGTGCATCAATCAGCCACGCACCTTCGCACTCGGCGTCGCCGGCGGACGCGCCGGGCGTCACAGCCAGCGCCACGGCCACGAGGGCGAGCAGCAGCGCGCGCTTCATGCTCCACATGTTCCTGGCGGGCGGACGGAGGGCGGCGAGAAGAGGAGCAGGAGCAGCGGCGTCTCGGACGCGGCGCGGGATCCAGGCAGACGATTCCAGAAGTGTCTGAGCGGACGCCGACGTGGTTGTCGGATCGGCAGCGCAATTTAAGCGCGCTTAAGCGGTACTGGGTGTGTTTGTGCGAGAAGAACGTGAAGCGCGCTTAAACCTGGAGCCGGTGAAAGCGCATCCACTTGGCTTTTCGTATCGACTAGTAGAGGTCAAAAGAGGCCTTCAAGATGTGTTCATGCCACCATCTAGGAGATGGTACCATTTTATAAAGGCAAACCAGCCAAGGATCGGCTGCCACGTGGAGTTCAAACGCGATGGAAAAGTGTAGCCATCTCCAAGATCGCCAGCAATATGCAGGAGGTGAGGCGCAGACATGGCAGGCCATCAAGAAGAAGCAGTGGGTCGGGACGACGGCATCTCTGGAACCTCTGCGATCGAGGTATTGTGAGGTCATGCAGGCTTTCTCTGCGTCTCCACAGATATTGTTGCAGGTGCAAACGGTTCGATTGTTGTTGGCGTTCCGGAGAGAGAGAGGCACGGTTCTATGGAGCGGACGCATCGGGAGCGCGGGCTCACGAGTAGCGCGTCTGCAGGTCCGAGAAGAAGCCGCTGGTCATCTGCTTGAGCTGCGAGGCAGGCATGTGCATGGATAGCGAGTCAGTCTCGACGCCAAGCCCGTCGGTCCCGTGTGGCGCGCCTACCTTCGTCGCCTTGGTCGCCATGTTGTCCTTGATCTGCTGGAGTTGGTACGCCGCGTCATCGGCCACTGCAGTGCAGAACGGCACACAACATGTCAGCAACGCAAACCAACAGCTTAAACACAGTCCTGACGTACGTTCGGTGGACGGGGAGCGTCCGCGGGCGGGCTTGTTGCCGTAGAAGGCGTCGCTTGAGATCGACTGCGCGCCTTGGAAACGGTTCAGCTGCGAGCTGTCGGCTTGTGCCGCCTCGCCGCCGAAAAAGTTGTCCGACGAGATCGACTTGGAGTTCTTGTACTTGTCGAGCGTCGCGGCCCCCGCCGCGGCTGGCTGATAGGACGCCGGCTGGACCGCCGTCAGCCGTGCGCGCTCCGCCACACGCTCGCTGCAAACCGAGCCAGGCAATGGCACACGTTCAGGACAAACCGTCTCCACCCGAGACACAGACCGACGCAACGTACTTCTCAGCCTCCTGCAGCGCACGGGCCAGAGCTTCGTCGTCTTCAATCTGCTTCGTCTCCGACGGGTCCGGTCCCGCTGGCGCCGGCGGGTTCTGCATGGCATGGAAGCAACGACCGTGAGATCTGGGACTGCATAACGTCAACAAGAGCTGCTCTTGACAAACCTCGAAAGGGATATCGTCGAAGTCAAAGTCGTCACCGCCGGTCGACAGCTTGGTGGCACCAAGGCGCGTCGCTTTCCTAGCGCTCGACGCCGAAGCCTGATGTTGCGTTCCACATTCACCAGCCATTGGCGATGCGATCGTGAGCAATTCAGCATCAACTGTACCCGTCCAACACGAGATGCACGTACGTTGAGCCGCGTCTGTAGACGGCCAGACGAAGGCACAGACGTCGACGCCTCCGCTGCCTTGCCCAGCAGCACCACCGGGCGGTTCACCTGAAGCAGTCCCGACGGCGTAGCGGGTGGCGCAGCAGCAGCAGCAGGTGCGACGACAGGAACAGCAGAGACCGCTACAGCCGGCACAGCAGGTGAAACACTGCGCGGCAGGTGGGTCTGCGCGCTGCCGCCCTCGCTTGAGATCTCGACGTGCTTCACGAGCGCCTCCAGACCGTCAATATCGCTCGCCGGCTTCTCCGCCTGCCTCCGCGCCAAACGGTACGTCAGAACAAGCGCTGCTGCCAGTACGACGTAGGGAACAACGAGCCACGCACCTCGACCGGCTCGGGCATGGTGACCTGGAGCGTCGACGCCTTGACCTTCTTGGCCAGCGCGATCTTGTACAGCTGCGCACCTTTGGAGTTGTACTTGGCCTCAATCTGTGGACAATCGAGAATCCCCTTACTATCCGTCAGTCCCCTGTCCGCGTCCGCCACTGGCGGCACTCCGTCAGTCAAGAAGCACGCACACTGGTGGTGTCGTGGACGCCGTACTGCTTGAAGAACTTGCGCGCCTCGTTGTTGCCGCCCAGGTGCATGAGCTTGAGCTGCTCGGCTGTCCACTCGTCCATGTCGATGGAGCGCACGAAGGACAGGTGCACGCCCAGGCGCCGGTGGTAGCCCGAGCAGTCGAGGCAGATGAAGACGCCGTACGTGACGGTCGCCCACGTCGGGTGCCGCTTGTTGCAGTCGAAGCAGCTCTTGTTGGCCGCCACGGCGCGCAGCTTCTGGAACCACGCGTCGCGCACCTCCGTCGGCACGTACACGGGCTTGGCGCCGGGCGTCGACATGGTCACGGGGCTGGGGGCGAGGAGGAGGCGAGGAGAATGAGACGGCGAGAGGTCCTCGAGCGGAGGTTTGCAGCTTGGCGGGCGGCGTAACGTTCCACCGGACACTTGCACTCACTATGGTTCCCGGCGAAAATCGCAAAGTGAGCCAGCAGGCACGAACGTCGGTCGAAATGTCGACAAAGGCGTCGAGATATATTATTTTCGACATTTTCGACCGGACGGCGGTTGCAGCAGATGGCTACACCTTGGGGAGCTGCCAACGCCAAGCGACACCATCATCCAATCTGAAGACGAGCGTTCGCCTCGCTCCTTCCGCTGCGGCGGTCGTTGACCAGCGTGACGGGAGTGGACGATGGCAGCAACCGACCCGCGAATCAAGAGGAAGGCGACCGGGCCACGGCCGGTGCTCTCGCTGCTAGACCTGGAGCACTATGAGCCCGTGCTCCGCTCGGCCTCGAGAGCGTACGTGGTCGCAGATGCGAAGTCTCCATCCGCGGCAGTGACTCCAAGTACTCATGAGGATGGCAGATCAGTGGTCACGGAGGAGGAGGAATCGATAGAGGAGTCAGCGCAGGCGCTGCCATGGACGCTGCCACAGCAGCAGCAGCAGCAACAGCAGCAACCTCGTCGCCCTGTGAAGACAGACGGTGCGGCTGGCTCCTCGCCTAGAGCGCGTATCCGACCGCTGCCTCCCGTGGGGATCGCTGCTCGTGACGACGTCGCTATTTATCGCTATAGTCAAGCGGCAGAGCAGCGCATGGCTATCCGTCCGTTGTTCGAGTGTCGCCGAGAGGCTGGAGTTGCAGGAGTATCCGGAGAGTTGGTTGACACCGAAGATGGCGACGATGAAAGACTGCCAGCGACACCAAACGATGCACCGCAGCAAGAGAGTGGCCATATGGGAACTGTCGCCGCATCGTCCGTGACCTGGTGTGGTGAAGCCGTCACCCATATGCACGATGGCACGAGTATCAATGGCGACGCGGTCCAGCAGAAACCAAATGTGGACGCCAGCGTCACGAAGACTGGTACGGTGACTGACGAGGTCGTTGATGAGCTTGTTCAAGACGAGCAGATCGGCCAGCATGAAGAAATCGATCTGGTCAGGCGTCAGGTCCTCTTCGTCCCAGCGCGGAGTTTGTCGCTAGCAAACTGTCACGAGTCGTTCCTCCAGTCTGAGTCGCCTTTGATGCAGAAGATTCGTGACACCATACCACGCGTGTCTGAAGAAAGCACGACCGACATCAACCAGCCAGCGCTTTCCTCGAGAGATTGCAGTGCATCGAACAAGTTGTTGCCACCTTCGCTGAAGAAGATGGTCTGGAGCGGTTCGCGTGCATTCGACGACCAGCAAGTGGGTGTGGCAATCATGGTCGCATCCGACGGCGAGATCTGCATCGAATGCACTGATCAACGTGATGAAGGACAGAAGGACATGGATGACAGGCGAACGTCAATCATTACCGTGACCGACGGTGATTTGACACGGATGAAGAAGCTACGGGCTGACCTGACCGAGCTCACATCCGAGTGGGTCAATTGGCTTGTTAGCAGGCTGACTCTGCGAGACGAAGGCTCAGTTCATCTCGATCTGGACGAGATGAACTCTTCCAGCGGCATGAATAATGAGCATATCTTCTCAAAAACCGTCGCGCTCAGGAACAAGAGCAACGAAGACCGGGAGGTCGTGGTGAATGTGTTCCTCGTGCGAGAGGCGACAACCATGACAATTCGGATCGAAGACGCACAGTCGAAACGAGTCAACGAACTTCACCTCAGCAAACTTGAATTGCAGGCTATAGCAGCAGCAATGAACAATGTCGGTCCGTCTCATGACGAGGTAAACATCGACGTCCTTCTCCACGACAGAGCCTTCCTGGAGCGGCTGTGCGAATCCGATGCTGTCCGCTTGACAACGGTGATGTTGAGCATACAAACACTTGATCCTGCGGACGACAGTCACGATGTCAAGTCAGATTTCACGGCTGCACCCAGCGTTCAGGCTACTCCGCAGGCAATTGGAGTAGAATCCTACACGATCGACGACAGCCAAGCCCAAGAAGCAATCCAATCTCTCATCCGCAGCAGCGACGCCCTTACCAGCATCGCACTTGTAGCCCAAGCGCATTCGGACAGCGCCTTGCTTGCTGCTGTCCGGACGCTTTCGCAGCAGGAAGCGGTCATGACGTATGCAAACCACTACATTGCACAAGCAGAGATGACAGAAGCAAGCGATCTGAGCTTCGGTGTTAGCGTCCAGCGACTCATAGAAGACGCCAAAGACGACAAACTCAACGTACGTGCGCTTGATCATCCCATTCGATTTGTCTTCTGTTACTGACGCACTTTCATTGATTATGATGATCTAGCGGCTAGCAATCGCGTCGATCCTCGATGATCTGCTACTCGATTTGCTTCGGCTCGAGTGCCAAGCAACCTTCCGCGACGCAAGACGCTCTAGCGAGTTCTGGGACCACTTCGCGACGAAGCTGCAGGCCGCGTTCCGCATGAGCAAACAGAGACGAGCATACATAGCCTGGCAACAAGAGCGACAGATCGCGGCAAGGGCGATCCAGGCGCGCCAACGGGGCCTCACGTCACGTCGCCACTTTCGTAGCTTGCAATCAGATCGAGATCGCATGCAGCACTACGGGTTCGCCGGACGTATCCACGAGCGAAAGCAAGAGCCGGAAGTGGTCGCATCATACGATCTAGCGTACCAAGTGGCGACGCTGCAGGCGCAAACTGAGAGAGTCTGCCACAGGCTGCTCATGGAAGTGCTAGCTGGTTGCGTCTTGGACATGGCCACGAGCAGTGCGTCAGACGATGGCGGTATCCCTGCGAGCGTTGTCCACACCGTGCTTGACAAGTTTGGACCTGCCCTCGCGGGATGCTCGCCAGGCTTGGGTCATGCAGTAGCGCAGATCCTAATCGATGTGGTTGGTGTGAAGGAGGAATCTGCGGACTCTACCTGTTTCAGCCCCAGCCAAGTCAGCGCAGCGCTGCTGCTTGCGCTGCGCACTTCACACAAGCAGACATCTCCATGGGTGGATGACCTACCACCGATCCAAGAGCAGCAGAGGCAGCTGTCAGCCCTTCAGTTGTCGCTCCAGATCGACATCAAGGTCTGTGTGCCTCGTTGGGTTCTCAAGGCGAACGCTGTAATTCGCCGCGAGAACTGCGAGCAGCAAGCCAAGTATCGAGAAGAACGCCACCGCCTCAGTCAAACGGCAGCGATGTATGCTGCTAAAAGTTATCACTCGATGCTTACAACAGCGCTGACCGAGTTCGAGCAGAGCCGCCGCGTCTGGGAAGTGGTCTCTCGTGCTCATGAACGGGTGGACAAGGTTTTTGACGATGTCGCATGCGTCGATCAACTGGCGCGGGAGTGCTTGGACCTCATGGTCGCGTCTGTCAAAGGTGAGCGCAGCACTTGCTCGAGCTGGACCGGTGCAGTCGCTGACCAATTGTGCCTTGTGTTCATGACAGAGTGGGGTATTGACGCGGATCTGCTGTTGGATGCGCTCAACCTGTGCTACACCTCCACCCACGGAAAGCAGATCGTTGCGATCGCTGAAGTCCAGTTCGACGGTCTAGCTGCAGGTACGTCCAAGTCACGAGCTCCGAGCAACATGGCGAGCCTTATTGACTGACACATGTGTGTGCTGTCAGGACTCAACTCGGCCAGCGGACGCGTGTCCATATTGCCGCTTCGGGACGAGATTGCCCAGGAGCTCGACGAGCTCGATAAGCTCCTGGCGATGCGGTGCCTGGGCCTGGCTCGAGGCGTAAGCGCTCGGCAGTTGCCGTCCATGGCTGCACTGTTGCACACTGTGCTGCACGGACAGCTCTCCGACGCCCAAGTTCGTCGCGCGCTGCCGGCGGTGCTCCAGATCGCAAGCGTCCGCGACAAGTTCGAGCTCGCGCGGCGAATGGTGCGCGGGTACGGAGGGATCGCCTTCGGTGAGGCACTCAACCAGATTTGCTGGAGCTGCGTCGATGGCTCCGAGCGCGTCGCACCCGAGGCGGCGCAGCTTGCCGACCTGCTGACGCGACTGAGCGACGGGGACGACACCGAGCTCGGATGTGGCCAAGGAACACGTGCTGCTCAAGACAAGGATGAGCACGCATCCTCCTCATCAGAGGCAGCAGTGGCGACGGTCGCGTCGAGTGCGCTCGCGCGGCTCACGGGCGATCCGTTCGTGCGGTTCCTCCAGTTCCTCGCGTGGGCCGCGCACGCGGAGGCCGCCCTGCAGACGCGCGTGCGCCTCTTGCTGTCCCCGCTGGCGGCCACTCACGAGCTGGTGCGCGTCGCCAGCGCGCTGAGTGCGCTCGAGCACGCGCGCGACGCGTGGGGGCTGCTCGCCTGGCGCTTCGTCCGCCCCGCGATGGAGGCCAGCGCCGCCTTCTGGGTGCAGTACCAGACGCAGTTCGGGGTCGAGGCACGTGCGCGCGCGCTCGAGAGCTGCGCCAGGCACGGGCAGTGAGTGAGTAAGTGGATGCTGCGCTATCAAGAGTCTCTCTCGGCAGGCGGCTGGCGGTCCAGCAACTATATTGAGTCCCTTACTGGCCGCGACGGGAGCTTGGCCACCACGTCGCAGCCTCTTCGCCTGGTGGTCGCCCGCCGACCGGCGGCGCTTGCGCCTAGTCGTCGCGGGGGGCGAGGTGGCCGCGCGACTTGAGCATGAAGGCGGGGATCTTGGGGCCGTCGTACTGGTCCGTGGGCAGACCCATGGACCGCCGGATGGGCACCACCACGAGCGGCAGCGACAGCGCCACGGCGCCCAGTGCGAACGAGGCCACCACGAACGGCTCGCGGTCCGTGTAGAAGCGCAGGAACTTGGCGGCGCCCGACATTGTGAGGAGCTCGAAGTGCTTGTTCCTTGTTCGGCAGTCGGTCGGTCAGTCCCCCCGAGGAGGTTCCAGGCCGCTCACTCGCGAGTACCGCGCGCGCTGGAAGTATACGGCCGGAGCTGCTGGACCAGCGGAACATTCACTCTGAACGATTACTGGCAACCTATACGAGGGCGTTGATTCAAGGTATACTTTATCGAATGTATTAGGTGGACCCGAAAGGTCGCGAGGTGCCAATGATCAGCCGACTGATCGATCGGCTGGATCACTTCGCGACCGCTTGCGCGCTCGACAAGGACCAGGAGACCCGGCCGAGATGAACTACGGTATCCTGCACAACCGGCGACGCGACCCCAAGGCGGACGCGGGTGGCGTGCAGGCGCTGCTGGCGGACCCGCGGCTGCGGGGCATCGCGCAGCAGATGGGGCTTCGCCCGACCGACTTCGGCGCCGAGGCACAGCAGCTCTGGGACCAGCTGAACGCCATGGCCACTGCCGACCCCAAGCGGTACCAGGAGTTCATCCAGGAGCAGCTGCAGGACGGCCCTCCGATGACGAATGCTCCACCATCCAACCAAACCACGAACGACGCTGAGGGTGTCGGCGCTGCCGCTCTCCCAGCTGGAGACGCTGGTCGTGCAAAGACGTCACCGCCGCGCTTCTTCATGCCTCACGCAGGGTTCGTCATCAAGTGCGCGACGTTCCACACCGTTAAGTGCCAGCGCAAGGAGACGAAGCTGTTCCTCAACTGCTGCGCGCACGAGATCGTCGGGCTGCCGACGAACCCCAACAACAACAAACCGGTGCCGGAGGACACGCGCGCGGTGCCTAGCACGTCCAACCTGCAGATCCCGCTGCTAGTCGGCAAGCCGCGCGAGCTACGCGACGCCAGCGGCGATGGATTGTCCGTCGTGATTGACGTCGTCTTCCACGATTGGGTCCTCCGACGCTGCGCCTGGGATGCCAACTTCAAGCGCGAGGTGCTCAAGCTGGCCTTGCACTGGGTGCAGCAAGACGCCAAAGTGAAGCTCGTGACGCCTTCGGGCAAGTTCATCAAGAGTCGCTACAAGGGCGGCGTCGCCGTCGGCACTGACATCATCACCTCCAAGTTTTACATTGACACTGCAACCAGCAACCAGACGGAAAAGCGCACGATCGGGACGCCATCCGACCTGCTCAAATGCATGACGATCAATGAAGAAGAGGAAGAGCAGCTCGAGGAGAAGATTGTGATCACAGCACCTCCACCGGCACCGGTCAGCAGCAAGATAATGCAGAAGAACGATACAAGCTCAAGCGGCTCGCTGCCGAAGGGTCCGATCAGCTTGGATCTCTCGAAAGCGACCAAGACCTCGTCGGGGAAGGTGTTGATCGAGGAGATCGAAGGCAAAGTGGATTTTTCCAACAGCAACATGCCGGAAACTCCCGCTGAACCGCCGTCTCAACGCGACATCAAAAGTGTCCAGCCGACGAAAGACGCTGGGAAGAAGAGCCAAGTGGTCAAGCGCGGGTTCCTCAACTCGTCCAAGACGACGCTGTACCCTGTTGGGTCCAGCGAAGGTCACAAGCCTTCTGCGTACGTGAACTTGCTTCACCGCAGCAAGGTGGTCGATCTACGAGACAAGGACGCCCAAATCCAAGCGCACCAGGAGGAACAGCAACAGCGCCAAGCCGAGGTGCGATCTCTTCTTGGCCAGCAGGAGAGTCCGAGCAAGAGCCCTGCTGCAGCGTCTGGCGAGGAAGACTACGGCGACTTTGAGTTTGAGCAGCTTTGCATGGAAGCGGATCCGGACTTGAAGCCGTCCGGACTGCGTCAGCCCAAGCTCGATGGAGACGCCACCGCGCAGGAGCTCTTTGGCGAGGGATTCAACGACCTGGCGCGGCTCCTAGCATCCTGATCGCGGTGTCTACACTCACATGTTATGCTTGAAAGCTTCGATTCAAAGTGAGCAACGCACTTTGCCCACACCTGCAGTTCTGCCGCTTGTCTACATTCCATCTGTCTCAACCGCGCAGCTCGGGGGCGACAATGCTGTGGATGCGCTGGTAGCTCATCAGCAGGAACGCGTTCAGGCGGTGCAGGCTGGACGCCGTCGACGGGAACTCCTCCAGCCGCTTGAGCAGGATGACGGTGTTGTACTTGACGCCGATGGATGGATGGAAGATGCCCTGCGCGATGGTCTGGAGGCCCCCGCGGAGCACGGGCAGATGACTCAGGAACTCCTGCAGCTCCTGCTCCGTCTTCAGCAGCGAGACAAAGTCCGTGTAGATGCGCTCGACCTGCACGTCGTCCAGCACGACCATGTCGCCCTGCAGACTTCGGATGTGCTTCTTGAGGTCCACGCCCGTCTTGTCTACGTGTCATCGCAACAGACAAAGCACAGCACATCGGTTCCTCGTCAAGGTTAAGGATCCATGCAGACTCCTCGAGCTCCGTGGTCCATGCAGCCGCTTCGCTACGACAGCGAGCACGCGCGTGACAAGGATATATTGAAGGCCGGCGTGAGGAAGTCCCGCCGCTTGCGCCCGTCCGTGAACAGCTTGTAGTTGTCCGTGCGGGCCCACTTGGTGATACGCTTGTTGTTCATGGCTGTGCGCTTCACCTGGGTCTCTTCGTCCATGTAGTTGGCCTCGCCCATCGCAATGTCCACCACGTTCTACAGGAGCACAGCAACATTCTAAGAATCGCATGCGTGGCAACCATTTCCACCGGACTCAACAGCAGACTCACCTTCCGCGTATACTCTTCGAACATGCAGCGCACCCATTCCTCGTCATACCCAGCGCCAATGCCGTCCATCACCTGCAGATGCAAAAGAGAGAAGGTGATCACGCGTTTACCGATGCATGTCCGAGCCAAGCCTGAGCTTACCTCTTGAACGAACACCCGGTCGGAGCTCTCGTAGTCGTCCTTCTCAATGGGAGTCGAGACAACGACCTCCCCCGTCGAGATATCACAGAGAACGTCCCACCACTCCTTCTTGGTCTTGAACATGGGGTTCGTCACACCCGCAATGTAGCCCGGCGTGGACAGGAAGCCCAGGTCCGTCAGGTTCGCATACCTAGACCACACCGTCGTCCTAATTAGTACCGGTGGTCTCAGCATTGACAGATACCCCGAAACGATCGAGATACGCACGGGAACTGGCGGTGGATGAGCCCGAAGAGCGGCGGGCACACGAGCGAGCTGGTCGAGAGCACGTAGTTGCACACCTCCCCTACATCAACAGCCTGAGCATCAGTTTCTACCACCACATCGCCTCCGCTTCAAAAGCCAACGCACCGGCAGGTTGGTTGTAGCCCAGGATGAGGACTCGCGCACCCGTCAGGACGGCGTTGTAGATGATCATCGTCTGCTCGCCGAACTTGAGTAGCAGCTTGCTCAGCAGTCCGTTGTCGTGCTGGTCCTCCGTGCTGCAGAGCTTGAACTGCAGAGGGATCGTCTTGTCCTGCCACTGCAGTTGCGTGCGGAAGAACTGCGACTCCTCAATCTCCTTCGCGTCCGCCGGGTTCGCTGCTGCGCGGCCCGTGCTGCTAATCGTGCGCTTCATGAACCGACGCTCCATGTCAGACAGGCTGCGGATGCTGCCCGCGTTCACCGAGTTGACCACGTTGTACAGTTGCTCCAGGACGCTGCGCACGTCTTCGCCTGTCTTGGCCTCCGCGACCTTGGCCACCGCCACGTCCAGCACACCTCGGAAGGAGAAGCAGCACTGCGCGACCAAGACGACGGTGAGTACGAGTCACTATGACCAAGACAAATACTGCAGGATCGCACCTTGTGGCGCGAACAGAGCGCGACGGCCTTGACAGTCGCGCCGCGGCGCGCGCTGGCGTCATGGATAGTGTGCACGACGCTCAGGCAGTACATAAACTCTCGCAGCGGGTCACTCTCGACCACCGTCGCCTCCTCGCCCGCCGCCGGAGTCTTCCTGGCGCTTTGGCGGTTGAGAAAGAAAACGGTGAAGTCCTGCTTGCGGTTGTGCACGCCCTCGGGCAGCATCACGTCCGCGAAGAACTCGGGCGAGTAGTGCGGCAGCGCCTGCGGAAAGCTCTCGCGCAGCGTGCTGCCCTTGTCGATGTCGAACTCGGCGAACAGCACCAGCGTCGCCAGCCGGTCATCAATCTCCCCCTGCGTCGCTGTGGCCGTGGCCGCCGTCGCCTCGTCCGTCATGAGGATCCGATCGCTCCGCGGGATCCGTCGGCTTGGCGCTTGGAGCTTCTCGTTGGCGCTTCAAAGTGGCGTCGCGGGCGAGGATACAATGTTTTGCGAATGTTGTGAGAATGTTGCGTGAAGGTCGCGTGAGTCGCTCCTCTGAGGAACATTTTCTTGTGGCGTCGTGTGGCACACGCAAGTACAGCAATACCTGCGTACAAGCGCTATCAGAGATACCTTCGCGCGACATCTCCTCTTTATTTTGATACTTCGCGCGACGTTGTTCGACACGCAAACATCCTGATCGCTTTTTCGTCTCCCATTCCTGCGGTCATCAGTCAGTCAGTCAGTCAGTCCATCAGTTGGTCAGTCCACCGCACCGCTCCGCTCCGCTCCGTTGGTGACCCCGGCGCTGCCTTCACGCCCACCGCCACGCTACCCGCCCACCCGCCACCTCCAGCGACGACCATGGCGTTCGAGCCCAAGCTGCAGCGCGTGGAGCAGCTGCGCGCGCTGCCCGAGAACGCGAGCAAGAACCTGGTGCCCGTGTACCTGGACGCGGTGGCCGACCTGGACACGCCCGTGAGCGTGCTGCTCAAGCTGCGCGAGGGCAACTCGCACTCGTTCCTGCTCGAGTCGATCGCGCCGGGCGAGAAGATCGCGCGTTTCTCGTTCATCGGCAGCGGGCCGCTTAAGGTGGTCGCCACGGGCAAGGGCCAAGCGTTCGAGGGCGACCCGCTGAGCAACCTGGAGAAGGAGATGCAGGCCTTCCGCGTCGTGGACCTGCCCGAGCTGGCGCTTCCCATGACGGGCGGCGCCGTCGGCTACTGCAGCTTCGACGCCATCCGCCACTTTGAGCCCAAGATCGCGCCGTTCATCGACCGCCAGCGCGACGTGCTGCAGGTGCCTGAGAGCATCTACATGTTCTTCGACACGGTCGTGGTGTTCGACCACGTTTTCCACTCGCTCAAGATCGTGTCGCACTGCCGCCTGGACACGGGCGACCTGACGCAGGCGTACGAGGAGGCCAAGCAGAAGATCCTGGCGGTCAACGCAGCGCTGGAGCGGCCGCTCGTCCGCTCGTCCAGCGGCGCGCACGCGAACGCACCGACGGCGACCCAGCCCATCGACCTGGAGGCGGCCTCGAACGTGGGCAAGCAGGGCTACATGGGCTTTGTCGACAAGCTCAAGGAGCACATCGTGGACGGCGACATTTTCCAGGCGGTGCCGTCGCAGCGGCTCGCGGTGGACCTGCCGACGAACGTCAAGGCGCTGGACCTGTACCGCCAGATGCGCGCCATCAACCCGTCGCCGTACATGTTCTACCTCGAGATGGGCGACGACTTCCAGGTCGTCGGCGCGTCGCCCGAGATGCTCGTCAAGGTCAACAGCGAGCGCGTGGTCGAGACACACCCGATCGCGGGCACGCGCCACCGCGGCAAGACGGACGCCGAGGACGAGGCGCTGGCCAAGGACCTGTTGTCAGACGAGAAGGAGCGCGCCGAGCACATTATGCTGGTCGACCTCGGCCGCAACGATATTGGGCGAGTGGCGGTGCCCGGGTCGGTGCGCGTGGAGGCACTCATGCAGATCGAGAAGTACTCGCACGTGATGCACATCGTGTCGGTCGTGAAGGGCAAGCTCCGCGAGGACAAGAGCGTGTACGACGCGTACCGCGCCGTGTTCCCGGCGGGCACGCTCTCTGGGGCCCCCAAGGTGCGCGCCATGGAGCTCATCTGCTCGCTGGAGCAGGAGCGCCGCGGCGTGTACTCTGGCTCGGTCGGCTACGTGAGCTTCAGCGGCGTGCTGGACACGGCCATCGCGATCCGCACGATCGTCGTCAAGGACAAGAAGGTCTACGCGCAGGCCGGCGGCGGCATCGTGTACGACTCGGACCCGCTCGCCGAGTACGTGGAGACGGTCAACAAGCTCGGCTCGGCCGTCAAGACGGTCGAGAAGTGCGCGGCGCACCTCGCCGGCCCGCAGTAGGCCGCCAGAGCCCGTTGAAGGCGCTGTCGAGGCCCCATAGGATGCAGTGTCTGATAACGCGTAGCCGTTCGTGCCCGTCGCATTGTGGTCTTATCATCGTCGGCGGGCCAGTTCGTTCCATTTTGTCCAAAAGAGCGCGTGAGAGGAGCGGCGAAGCGCTCATTCTGATTGAAGCGGCCAGGATTTTGGCGCGGCACCGACGCCTTCGCTCGCAAGTGACGCTCTTGGATGCGATCCCAGTCTGCACGCGGCAGCGGTCGGCTCGGTTTCCTCGAACAAAGCGGCGCCGCATTGAGTGGATCCCGCCCGAGTCGCATGAGCGAACCGCAACGGCCGTCGTTACGCGTAGAGGCCACTGTTCGGAGCGGTGGTGGTACTTCGCATCCGTTCAGGCTTGTATTGACATACAAACATCAAGTCTGATGCGAGGAAGCGACCTCGCTGGCCTCCGTCACTTTGGATTTTGCGCGCATCAAGAGGCGTGAAAACGAGCCGGGTTCTCCCGGTCCGCCTCAAACCCACGGGTTCCGTCTTGCCGCACTCTTTGACCTGGTGAGGAGCGGGCCTCCACGACCTCCTCGGACCCTCCTGACCTGACCCGGCCCACCCGGACCCAGACCCGACGCGCCGCAAGCAGCCGGCGACGCGCCGCGACCAAGTTCCACTCCGGAGTGCAGGTCTTTCCCCTCTGTGGCATCGCCCGCTCCCCTCTTCCCCGGCTTATTATCATTTTCGCCACCCGCCGCGCGCCGCCTGTCCGCGCCATCGATCCCTCCCTCCCTCCGGCCGCTTCCCCGCCCGTGGTCCCGCCCTCCCCGTCATGGGCCGACAAGTCGACGGCGATCCGCGTCGGCCTCGCGGCCCGGGCGGTCTCGCGGGCCCGCCCGACCGGCCGCCGCCCGCGTTCGACGCGCCGATGCCGCCGCCCCCGCCGATGCCGCTGCCGCTGCCGAGACAGGCGCGCGGCAGCGCCAAGATGAAGATGGAGTCGCTGATCGCCGCGGTCGACTCGGCTAATCCCATGCCGCCGTTCCCGGATGCCGACAGGGCTAGGCGCAAGCGCGCCAAGAAGACCCGCCAGGACGACGACTGGCGCGCCAGCCGCTTCGACGGCACCGACATGTCCGCTGCCGCCCCGCGCGCCATGTCTATTTTAAACCCCACGCCGCCCGACCCGCAGGTGAACGCCGCGGCCGTCCCCGACGCGCGCAACGGCGCCGCGTACCAGTTCCACGTCGAGGCCGGCGCCGCGCCGCAAGGCATGGCGTCCGTCTTCCACGAGATGCCCGTGATCCAGAGCTTTGCCGAGACGGAGCGGAGGCGCGTCGCATTCGACGGACCCGGCGGCGCTGGCGTGACAACTTCCAGTGTCGTGATGCCTCAAGTCGAGCCGAGTCGCTCAGCGGTTGCTGGCCAGACCGAGTCGCTCAATGGCGGGATCCCTGCTGCCAGCCGCATTGGGCCAGTCGCCCTCGCCGGCGGCCTCTCTCTCTTTGAAGTCTACTTCCCGTACGCGAGGAGTGGAAGTGGAGACCTGGCACCCAGCCGAGAGCAAGAGATGAACGGATCGGCAGGGAACGGACGGTCCCTCAAGCGGAAGCGGCGAGGCGAGGCTGGAAGCGGCCGGGCAAACCGCCGGCCGGGCAAGGAAGACGACGTCAGCGGTGTATCCAAGTACGACCTGCTGCGGTTCGATGTGGACTCTGTCAAGCTCGTCCCTCAGGGACTCGTGGATCGCGTCGAGCCCAAGATGAGCAGCGTCTTCCTCGCCAAGGTGATTCGCAGCCACGTCGACAATTGGTGTCGGCGGTCGGGCTTTGGGAACAACTTTGTCTCGGAAGCCACGACGCTGCTGACCGCGTACTACCCATGCAACTACCCGACTCTGCTGGACGAGGTGCTCGCTGGGTTCCTGTTTACCTGTCCAGAATACATGGACAAATTCCTGCCGGCGATGATCGCCAAGTACCACAAGGCGGCCGAGTCCGTGACAAGCGCGAAGCACCCAGTCATCGACGCGTTCGCTCGCCAATGCCAGCCCGTGCGTGGAAGCTACGAGATGCGCCACGACCTCGCGTGCTTGACACTTCTGCGGTGTCTAGTTGAGAAGAACACGGAGAAGTTCCTTCTGAGCCCGTCGATCGCCGTCTGTGCCATCGAGTGCAGCGACGCAGCACTTGGCCGCTTTTGGCTCGCTCTGCTGTCTGCGATGCGGCTAAATGGGGTCACCAATGAGAGCGACGGCGCGGCAACATCCTGGAACGTGTACGAGCCAAGCCACCAAGTGTACGAGCTGCTGCTGTTCGACGACAAGCTTCGCTCACGCCACGCACCGGACTCGCGCCGCATCTCCGAGTCGTTTGTGCGTGCCGTATTATTTAACCGATCTGTCGTGGCCCAAGTGATTACATCCTACCCAGACCTGCTGCAACTGGCGCTCAGCAGCGTCTTCGCGGATGCAGGGACCGCCTGGACGACGGCGTTATTTAATGATTGGGTAGCGGAGAGCGCGCGCATCGAAGGCGACAGGCCGGGCTTCCCGTTGGAGGACCTGATCAAGCTGGTGCTCGAGTGCTGCGCCACTGTGAATATGCAGAAGACGAACTGGTTCGCGAACCACATTCTTGGGTATGTGCTGTCGGACCAGTACCCTTCGAAGGATCGCGAGCGAGCGCTGAACTCGATCGTCCAACGGCACATGGCGCTGCTTCTTGGTGCTGTACCGGCGGAAGACACCAGGCTCGTTGCCGAAGTGTTCTTAGAGCAGCCAGCTGAGAGCGCTGGAGACAAGACCAGCAACGGAGAAGTGCCGCGACAGGAATCAGTCAAGACCCCGGCAGTCCCAGAGAAGACTTTTGTTGTCCACGTTGAGCAACTTGAGCGTCTGCTGTCCTTCCTGGCTTCCTCCGACGAGAAGAGCGTCGCGTTGTTCCTGAAGCTGTGGACCGCTGCGTGGACGAACGACTCTACCACTGCTGTCGAGCCTCTGGCGTGGAGTTATATTCGCGCCTTGATGCTTATCCTGGTCAGGAGGAACTCGGACCAGGAGTCATCCGAAAGTTCTCACTCAGTCAGCTCCATGCTCTGCGACGTCGCCGAGCGAGCCTCGAGATCCTTCTTCCAGCGCCTTCAAGCCGCCACCAAGAGCGAGAAGCGTGCACTGCCTAAAGTTAGTGCGATCCTGAACGAAAGCCTCGAACTTCTCCTGCCGACAGTTGGAGAGGCCGCCCAGCGCGTGCTCTTCGATGTCGTGAGCGCTCAGCGCGAGTCTCCTGGCGGTGGATCCGCATTCAGCAGTACCGTGAAGCTGCTTCTTGACGATCGAAGCCAAGGCGCCAGCTTTCACGCTCAGCGCACCGACACATCGAATTCTCCGCGAAGTCCTTCAGCTGTGGACAGCCATCTTCTGGGGACATCTGGTGCGATCCAGACAAACACGTTGACGTCACTGCTCGCGCTGGTTACCAGCGCGAACAAGCACACGTCAAAGTTCGTGCGGACGCAGCTCTCGAGCTCGTCCCTTGTTCGCTTTTTGGTCGCAAAGCTTGCAGCGTGGCAGCGGGAGTACCACGCCACGTTCACTCGACGAACTGTCACGCTGATGCAGATGGTGGACGCAGTCGTGAGCGCGAGCGAGCATGGCGCTTCGTCGTGTTCTATTGAGTGGGCGATGCCGTATGTGGTCCAAGACGTCGTCAAGTTCGCCTACAGCGTTCCCCACGAGGTGAGCGTTCGTGCGGTGGTCATGCTTCGGAGTACAGCGGCTCAATGTTCGGGCACTTGTGCGGAGCGCGCGCTTTGGGAAGTGCTGCGGCAGTGCACGAAGACATGCTGTGGATGCTCGTCCGTCGCAGGCGGTCTGTCGTTCACGCCACGTGACGCGACTGTCGCGATGTTTGCGGAGCTGGTCGGCACCATGATCCTCTCTGGCCCCGAGTCCACGCTGGAACAAGTCGGAAGCTACGTCGAAGCCAACCTCTTGTCGTGCTTGGCGGGGGAGACGCGGGTCAACCTGTTCCTCCTCACCCTTGTGCACCGAGTGATCCAAGATACGAGCACTGGCACGAGCACGCGCTGGTCGCCGCTCCTACCGGTGGTTCAGCTGGGCGTGGCGTCGCTTGCCGCTTCACGGAGCGACCGCATCCGCGTGCTGCAGCTTCAGGTGCTGCGCGCCGTGTGCACGCGCGTGCTGGTGCTGAGCCAGCAGGGTAGTAATAGTGTTAGTAGTAGGGCTGCTAGTGGCCGGATAGAGGCGGCCAAGAAGGCCAAGGCGACCGCCAAGCAGCATCGGCAGGCGGCGGACGAAGTGGCGCAGTGGAGACGATTGCTGTGCAGCGAGCGCGTGCAGTCTGATCTACGCGCGATCCTCGCCTCGTCTTCGTCGGCCGCGAGCAACGGAGAGCGCTGCAGCCGCGCAGCCGTCGAGCTGGCGCGAGGCGTGCTAGCGCTCTCCGCTCGCGTCCAGAAGCTCGCACAAGCGTAAGTTTGTGCCGGGCGTCAACATGGATGGAAGGGCTTTGCTCCGCCGAGTGGTACGCGTGCGCTGTTGTTGGTAGTTGATCAACCCTGGTGTCTGAGCAGGCGACTCACCTGGACTCGTCGCTGATCACTGACGTCTCGAGCGATGCCACGGCCTCCTCATCGGGCAGTGTCCACGCGCATTCCCCAGTCTGCGGACAGTGGAAGAACCGACGAGCCGAGGCCGTCAATGCCGCCGGGTCCTCCATCTCACGCCACCTTCCGCGCCGCGAGAGCTCCTGCAAAGGGGATCGCCAAGGTGAGGAGTGCTCTGACTAACGAGGTCGAATCGATCGAGTGTCGCCAGTTACCTGAGCGCGAGCGAGCACCACTCTGCCGGGACCAGCGAGCGCGTACAGCCCGTCAGGTGCGCGATGGGTTCGCAGTCGTCGGTAGTTCTCCACGAGGCGCTCGTTCGTGGGCGATATGTCCACTCCGCGGCGGTACAGGGTCTCTGCCTGAGCAAGAGCACGCAAGCGTCATCTCTCTCAATCGAATGGTCCCCTCGAAGCGGACCAAGAGGGATCTGAACCTTGTCCATCTCGCGCCGCACGCACTGCAGGAAGACGGCGTAGTTGACGATCGTCTGGATCGAGTCGTGAGCGACCGAGCTACTCTCTCGCCAAGGCAGCGCGTCGGACGCACCTCGGGGTCCCGGGGATTCATGAACAGTGCCCAGCAGAAGCACGAGTCTTCGATGGCAGCTAGCGCGCTCGGAAGCGTCGATTTGGACGCTTCAGCGAGCGCAGCGTCTGCTTCTTGTAGCAGTTGCTGCGCTCGAGCCCATGTCTGCTTGGCTGGATAGCGGCACGACGCGATCAGCAGCACCGCCAGACACGCTAGAGCCTCTGCATCCTGCGGAGATGCCTGCACGACATGGCAATTAGACGTATCGCCGACGGATTAAGCATCGCCAGTGACGAACCTTGAGCACTGCCTCAAACATGGCGAACGCAGCCTTGTACTGCCGTGGACGCAGCATTGTCAAGTGAGATCACATGTCCATGCGAGTGCGAGCGCAGGCACTTACGTCATGGTTCAGCACGTGGAGTTGCAGGGCGTATCGCTTGGCGTTCTCCAGAGCGGAAGCATCAGTCGCCAACGCAGCAAGCTGTTCCGGAGTTGGCTTGTTGACGGAGCGATGAAACTGAAGTGCAGCAACCAGCTGAGGGAGCCCCCACAAGTTGATGGAGACCCACATAAGGCGGCGGAACCAGCGCTGGATGATCCGAGCGGCCTACGACAACCAAACCCAACGGCGTTGAGATCCGCGAAGCACATCACTCCGAGCAATGAACAAACCTGTGCGTCGTCGAAGCGGTTGGTCATCCCGCGGTAAACGTTGACGTAGTGGAGCACACGCCCCGTCCTGCGATCCACAACGGGTCTCCACTCGTCTGCGGGTAGCGGGACATCACAGTCGAGCAAACTCGGCGGTTTGCGGTCGTATACGACGACTTCATCACGCTCGTCACTCGCCAGGACGTACACGAATTGCCGCCGATGGCGATCAAACTGCTTCCGATAGCTTGTCTGTGGGTGGCGTGAACCGAACAGCATCTGTCAGCCTCAGAAACACCCCTCAGCTCAACAGCAAGACGACATACCAAGGCGAGTTGCAGCCGTGCTCTTCTTGCCAACAGTTGCCGGGCACGTGACTGCACTCGAACGATCCACTGCATCTCCCGCACGATTGACTCGGCTTGTATCCGTCTCCGCTCCTCCTCCTGCGCTTGCTGCCTCGCCGCTCGAACCGTGGGCATCATCGAGTATGTCGGCTCCTCTGTTCCGAAAGTCTCCAGGTAGCTTATAATACAGCGCATCGCCTGCAAGCGCCACGGGCCACGCAGGATGTGCACAAGCTCCATCAAAGTGTTGATGCTGGTCGTCGATCTAGACTTCCCATCTCGATCCAGGGAAGCCCTCGCTTGAGGCGGAGACGGCAAGCTAAGGTCGCAGAACTGCATACACTGGAGCACACGGAAAACGAATGCAGCGGTGACATCGAACCGCCGAGTGCTCGCAGTCGACGATGTGAAGATCGTCATCGTGAGCGCATCGGCACGTTGAAGAAGCTTCACAACATGGTAGCGAGAACCGCTAGGGCCATTGCTATCAGCATCTTGGGGGTCACAGCGGACGGCACCGTGAAACAGCCGCTGCAAGCACATCAGACAACAGCCAGGCACACAACATCGCGGTCAATGAACTGTGCACGTTCCAACGTGGGAGAAAGCGGTCAGCAGTGAAGTCATACCTTACCGAGTGACGTGAACAGCGGGTTGGAGTAGAATGTTGGATCTTGTATCCTGTCGGGTAGGCATATTCGGCGCACGATCGCTTCTAACGTGGCATTCGGCCTCGGCTTTGCCCGTCGTGCACGTAACCCAGATCGCGCAGCTTGCACAACTGAAGTATCTATCAGTTGTGAAGACCATGGTACTTCGTCATCAGCAGTCTGCTTGGACGCCAAAGCTTCTCGTCGATCAGAACAGAAGAGCGAAGAGGAGGAGTCAAGGCGACGTCGTTCGTCCGCTTCAAACCCAGCAACTTGTGATTTGGTCAACGTGACGACGACGCAGGAAGATTGGTCAGAGTCGACGACCTCAAGCTTGTACAGCTCCGTATCGCCGGGAGCTGGATCGCTTCCATCAACTGTGGTGGCTGGGTTCAGTGTCTTGGATCGATACAAGTAGAAGCGGTAGCACCGCGTTTCGAGGCGGAAGGCAGCCGCGGCAAGCATCCGTTGACGCTTTTCCCATATTCGGTCTCGACGAGCGACCCACCGCGCGTTTAGCTGTTTCCACGCTCGCAAGACGCGCAGTCTGCTCCTCATCCATTGCACCAGCCTCAATCGCATACGTTCGACGAACGCCGCCCGTTCTTGACGCAGCTGGCGCAATTGCGCTCGCGCTTTGAGCCGCACCTGGAGACGCATTGTGGCAAATCGTAGATGATGGAACCTCACGCGCACCACCCACATCCTCCACACGCTCTGGATCTTCGTGGCAGCAAGTCGCTCGGCCTTCATGCGCTCGAGCGCTCGGATATGAACCCGCCGAGTGCTCACCTGCTTCCAGAGCGCGCGGATCCGCGTTGCGGCGCAGTACCTGTCGGCAAAAGCCTGCATCCGCTTCCGCTTCTCCGTGACTCGCCACGCGTTGACAACGTCTCGCCAGATCAAACACATACTTGGAGCGTGCATCAATCGGTCGAAGCAGAACCGTCGGAGTGGTGAGAGCCCTTGCTGCTTCTGGTCGTACATAATATGCGCCACACACTCCAGAGCGCGCTCAAACCCGTCAAACACCATCTCATAGTGCGAGCCAGGCGCGAGATGACTCGCAAACAGGTACGCGGCGTCCCCAACAGAGAGGAATTTCGGCTGTACACCGCACTCACGCAGCAGTTTGCTGAACTTGACGCTGTCGATGGCGATCGATGGCGGATGGGAGTGACATAAGAGCTCGTAGCTCTTGCACAGAAGATTCCCCTGGATATCGGTAGAGTGCAAATACCGCTCCCAGTCGACGTCTTTGCTCCAGAAAGTCGACTCGACCGCGTGCTCCACGTAGCGCTCGGTGGCACCAACTCGGAACCGGTAAAAGCTCCGCGTGTAGCTGCACTCCATTACCGGGTGGGTGACGTAGCGGTAGATGGAGCACAACCAATGAGGCGGCCACTTCTCACAACGGCTTGAGTCTTGTTGTTTCAGCCCAGGATTGTTGTCGACGACGTTCTGTGGAGCGTGGTGACGTCGAGAAGCAATCTGCCATACGTAAACGCCACGAAACTGCTGGAGGTCCTCATCAGGACAGCTTTCATCCCGCTCGAATGTAATTTCAACACAAGGCTCGCACGCGACACGGCCTTGGAATCCTTGGTTGCTTTCGAACTCTGCTGTGATGACCGCGTTGTCTTTCTCTGAGGCGGAAGGTAACCGATCGACATGATGCCGATAGGTTTTGTTCGTCGCTTGGATGTGAACAACGTGGAGCTCGTCCATCAGCGTTAGTCTCGCGTGCGGCTTGATTTGGTTGAGCAACTGCTGTGTGCACGGTGCTGACAGTAGCGCCTTCGACGGCGATATCACTTCCGCTGTGGCGTACAACGGCAGCAAAAACTCCTTCCGAGGGTTGAATTTCTGGCAACAGCACGCCATGACGAAGCAAGGAAGCGTCAGTGTCGGTAAGCTTGAGAGGGGAATCAAGCACATGGCTGCATCCGAGAAGCCGGCATACCTTTCGAGGCTGTTGTGGAGTCGTGTCTTTGGGTTTGCAGTCAGGATCGCCTTCGTGTGAGGCCAGGAACTCTTCCAGTGATTGGTGTCTCTGAGCTGCTGCATTTTTCACGCGCTTCTTCTTGGGGGACAGTTGGAAGACGACAGCTGAGTCTTCCTGGAGACGCTGCAGCTGCACGAACGACTCCCAGTTGCGAAGGATCTCCGTCACAACGGAAGCCGTTGGCTGGTCTTGCGAGTTGTTGCTGGAAACTAGCTGGCGAATACCCGTTGCTTCTGTCGTGAACGTTGACTGGACAAACTGGCTGTGGCTTTGGATGCCACAGTTGATCAGTCGCTCGGTGACCTCGCGCTGAAGCCGGAGAGGGGTGGACATTTTGCATATCCTCGTCTCTTTCTGTGGCCCTTTCAAGTGTGTATGCTGCACAAGCATTGCGACCGGCAGCAGTGCAGCAGCAGATGTCGATACTTCTAGCTGTATCGGCAGCAGAGCGCCTCGGTACACGAACTGGAAGTCGTCCCAAGCGCATTGGTGTTCTTGAGTGCTGTTTTGCTGTGGAGTGCAATCCCTCACCAAAGCTGCAAGCATATCGGCTCGAAGGGCTGACAGGGATGCGTCCAACGGGAAAGCTGCTCGTCCAACAGCAGTAATACTCCAACTTGTAGCCGTCCTGTCCATAGAGTCGCACGTTACCACGATGAAGTAACTCTGCAGCACCGTTGCGCTGCATATCAACTCGGCTTCAACGGGCCCTGAAAGACTGGATCCTGTGTGATGTGACCGAAGGATGCCTGCGTGGCACGCCAGCTGCATCAAGACGCAAGCCAAGGCTGTGCGTGGCAGTCGCGACAGTGAAAAGCTGTCGACAGCTACTCTCGTCACGCTGTGCACGGGCGAAGGTAGGATAACTACTGGACGGAATGGGATCCAGAGCTCACGGTGCATGTGGGGTGTTGTTTGTCCACCGCTTCGCTGTCTGCCGTGGTTCCAATTCGCATCGAGCGCGAACAGCGACCACTCCACGGAGTCATCCCCCAGGCGTACGCGCGCGTGGAACAGAACATACCGCCCGCCGACCTTGAGCCCAGCCCGGCGCGAGACGCATGCGCTCGGTTCAGACATTGACACTGTCTGCGACTCACCACCACGTGGAGTTGTATCCGGTTGTGACAGCGGTAGCTGTCGGTGGCATCGCTTCTCCTTCTTGGTGCAATGCCCTGTCGTGTTCTGTTCCTCGACTGCATCCCCGCGGACTCGGCCGTTCTCCTCTTCACACGCAGTCAGCGTGATCTTGATGGGGGATGCCGGCGCAGCGACGCCTTTGGTGCCGTCACACGCGTGCAGGAGGCACATACAAGCCCACGCGCTGAGCGCCGCGGCGATGGTACTCACGCGCGCCACCGGCTCGAGCGACAGCTCGGACACGCGCTCGCCTCCTTCTACCGTCTCGGCCGGTCGCACCAGCAGAAGCCGCAGCAGTTCCTGACACGCGAAGCGTATCTGCGCAGGCGAGAGCGTCCAGCTCCGCGTCTCGAGCGCCTGAGCGCGCGCGCGCAGCCGCCGCCAGAGCGCGGCCGAGTCGGTCAGCAGCTCGAGGCGCAGCACCGCCCAGGGCCGCACGGCCAGCGCACCGCCGCGCAAGTCCACGTGCGCCGGCGAGAGCGACAGCAGAAGCGCCAGTGCGACGGCCACACTGCGGTGGACGAGCGGGTGCGGCTGCGCGGAGAAGCTGCCGAGCGCGCGCAGGTCGTCGACGGCCAGGCGCTCGGCGTCCGCGCGCAGCTCCCGCGGGTCCAGCGCCGCCAGCAGCACGCGCAGCGGCACGGGCGTGTCCGCCATGGCCTGCGGCTGCCTGTCGGTCGGTCCGGCGCGTCGCGTCGCGAGCCCTGCGTCCATGCAGCCAGCGCGTCCGGCGCCGTGCCTTACGCCATGCTCCACACTTGGCAAATGTATCGGCGCGCCGCTTCAATGCTGCAAAAAGTGCTCTGGATTTTGAAGCGAGCTCTTCGAGAAACTTCAATGTTGAAGTGAGGGATTTCGTGTTGATTTATCCAGTGCAAGTGGGTCAAGGCGGGGAACCGAGCCAATAAAGAGTATGCAGGCTAAAAAGGAAGGTCGGAGGCAGCCCTTGCCTCCTCTTTACCATGAAGAGGAGGTCTCTGCCAGTGTCGGTGCGTCTGAGGACTCACTGAATGCTCTGGGAGACGAAGAGATGGCTGCTATCGACGGAGATGCCCACAACCGAGTCGGCCGTCACGAGCAGCGTGTCGCCCGACGCGTACATGAACTCGGTCGAGTTGGACGCCGTGTCGGTCGAGGTGCCGGCAGCCACGACGCTGCCGCTCGTGGTCGCATAGTAGCGCACGCCCTTGGTCAGGTCCGAGACCTTGGCCTTGCCGCTCACAGCCACGGTCGCCTTGCTCTTGCCGTTGTAATCGCGCAGGATGCCGACTGGTGTTCCGAAGGCCTCCACCACCGAGAAGAAGTTGTGCTGCTTTAGGTCGCGGTTGCCCAGGTACCCAGCAAGGAACCCGTCGGCGCTCACCGGTACCATGTCCGTCACGATGGCGAAGTTGTTGGCCGCCACGGAGACGGCGAGCGTGAAGTCGAGCGCGCTGACAGGCAGCACGGGCGTCGCGTCACGCAGCGAGAGCGTCGAGAGCGAGAAGCGGAGCACCTTGGTGCTCATCTTGCCCGACTGCGACGGGTTCAAGAAGGTCACGGCGAGGCGGTTGCCGCTCAGCAGGCGCATCGTCGGCTGCGGGTAGAAGCCGTACGGGTCGGCTCCCCACTCGAAGCTGCCCGCCACCTCGGGGAACACGTAGCTACTGCGGAAGCTGAGCGAGCCATCCACGGTCGAATACTCGACCGTCGCCACCGTGAGCGCGTCGTTGTTGTTGCCGTCGTAGAACGCGAGCGCCAGGACCGTGTCCGAGATCATGAGCGACTCGACATAGTAGCTAGGCATGAAGTTAGTCTGGCACACGTCACCCGTGAAGGCAGCGACCGTCATGCTGGACAGCGTGAACGAGCTCTTGGTCACGCATAGACCGCTGCGCGAGGCGAGCTGCGTTGAGTTGCTCGTCGTCTGGAAGTACGGGATGAGGAAGTCCTTGGTCGAGTACGGGACGCGGCTCGCGGCACCGAACGTCGTGTACAAGTCGTCTGCGTTGTCCGGTCCGAACGAGATGGGTGTGCTCGTGTACGTGATGGTGCTATCCAAGCCAATGACGCCGACCTTGGCGTACTGCGAGTACGAGCTCGACCACGTGTCGTAGTAGGCGACCACAAAGGCTGTCGACGAAAACGCGCCGACCATGATGGTGGGTGAGGTGGACGAGAACTGCGACTTCTTGGCCGAGAGCACCGTCGGCATGCCCATGCTGTCGATCGTGATGGGAATCGCGTAGCCATCGGTCGAGTACTTGGCCTCCGTCAACGCCGCCGCGACAGCAAGCGTGTCAGACAGCGTCACGACATCCTTGACCTTGTACCCGCTGAGCACATTGGTGGAGACAACATCCGCTGTCGTGACGGCCTTCGTCTCCGGGTCGAACGTGACGGTCGTGACCACGCTCTCCGCCTTGGTGCGCGCCTCGTTGACCCGGACGTAGGACATGAGGTTGGTCGTGTAGAACGACTCGGTCGTGCCCAGCGGTGACAGCGACAGGTAGTTCACGAATCCGTACGTGGCCGTGACTCCAGTCTCGAGCGTGATACCGACATCGAGGTAGGCGGTCGTGCCCGCACCGTTGCGAAGCACAGCACTTGTGTTGAAGCTGACAGCGTCTCCCTCATGTGCAGTCGTCCCGGTCGTTGCGGCGAAGTTCTCAAACGTGAACCGCGTCGTCGGACTCGGGCGATTGACAAAGTGCAACACGTACAGCGCCGTCACGTTGAGCACCACGAAAAGCACGCAGAAGGCGATACCCAGGATCTTGCACAGCGACATGCCCCTGCCTGCGGCCCTGGTGGCAGTGGCGTCCATCTTCACTTCGGCTGGGTCCACGGTCTTCATCTTGGCGAGAGCCGTCAACTGGGCTGCCGATGGGTTGGGCGGTGGCTGAGGATTTGGTCTCCCTTAGCTTCGGCTGTCCGGCTGGTGAGCTGAAGCAGTCGAAATGCGGAATGAGGACGGTGTGAGAGATCGCAGCGAGCTCCCAGGAGGGAGTCCCAGCCGCCCCAGCCAGTGGTGTCAAGGTGCTGCATTGGCTGCATCCGACACAGCGTGTCGACCACCGCAGGGCTGGCAGTCACGCGCGCGAAACCGAACGATGTCCGATGCGATCCATTCAGGTGGTGTTTGCGCTTCCAGCGAGGATGCGATCTGTTCAGGGGGTCGACATGGCCAAAACAACATCATTGAGAGCTGGCACGTGCTCAGTCGCGACTCGATTGGTGGTCACGCACGAGCTGGCTTCAGGAATAGCCTGCTGCGATCCATCGGCTGTGACGAAGACGTTCCTGTCTCGGTCCTGGTTGGCGAGTGTTTATAGGCATTGGCGCTGTCACATCGCGTCATGTGGCCTCGCTCCGATCCCATTGTCGCGACGGAGGGCATTGCATCACATTGGAGCGTCCGAAGGTGCTCAAGATCGCATTGCCGAGCTGTTATTAGACGTGAATTCACAATTTTAGCGCCACTTTGTGGCCCACAACTGCACCGACTGAAAACCGAAAGCTGCTCACCGCCGCTCGTCCCACGCACAGCCTTCGATTGACTGCTGGGAGGTGGTGAGCGGTGGCAGAAGAGCCAAGAGACCGCTGGCTCCGACATGGCCGCAGGCGGGGACAGGACGACGACTGTCGTGGCTGAGAGGAGAAATTAGACCGTCACGATCAGCGAGCTGTCGCTGACGGCGACGCCCACGAGCGCATCCTTGGAGATAACGATCGTGTTGTCCTGCGCCAGGATGAAGTCGTCCGCCGTGCTGGACGCCGGCGCGTACAGCGTGCCCGAGGTCGACGCGTAGTACGCCGTGCCCGACGTCACGTCCGAGACGTCGACGGTGCCCGACATGGCGACCTTGAGCTCCGAGCTGCTGGCGTCCGAGACGACGCCGACGGGCTTGCCGAGCGACTCGACGAGCGCGATGCGCTGGTTCTGCGAACCGGCCCACAGACCAGCGTACGAGATCACGAAGCCCGACGAGACGGGGAGCGTGTCCAGCACAATGGCGCCGTACGCGTTCGGGTCCGCCGACGAGACGGAGAAGTCCTCGTTCGACACGGGCAGCACGGGCGAGACCTCCGAGATGGCAAAGTCCGAGCCGTACTTGAGCACCTTGACGCTCGGCTTGCCCGAGTTCGACGGGTTGAGGAAGCCCACAGCCAGGCGGTTGTCCGGGAGCGCGCGGAGGGTCGGCGTCGGGTAGAAACCGTAGGCCGAGCCGAAGTCGTAGGCACCCGTGGCCTCCTCCAGCACGTACGAGCCGCGGAACGTGGGGATGCCCGTGATGCTCGAGAACTCGGCGATGAGGATCGTGAGCGCGAAGTTGTCGGCGCGGTTGAAGAAGATGAGCGCGATCGCATTGTCCTCGAGGCGGGCCGAGTCAATGTAGTACGCGGGCTCGACAGCCGTGTCACACGTCGAGTCGGCCTCGACGATCGTGTTCGAGCTGAAGTTGGCCGTGTACAGGCAGAGGCCGACCGAGCCGGCGATCGTCTGGTTGTCCTTGGTGGCGGTCATGTCGTCCACGAACCACGGGATGGTGAACTTCTCGCTGTCGCTCGTGATCGCCTTGGGCGTGCCGAAGGTCGTGTAGAGCAGGCTGTTGATGTTGCCGAACTGCACGCTGTCGGAGAAGGACACGGTGTTGTCGTCCGCGATGCTGCCGACGAGCACGCGCTGGTAGTAGCCTTCCTCCACGTACGGCTCGTAGTAGGCGACGGCGAAGGATGAGTCCGAGAGGCGCGTCATGAAGTTGGTGGCCGAGTTGTTGATGGCGAACGTCGTCTGGTCCTGCTCGAGCGTCACCTTGTCGTCCGCGATCGTGACGGGCGTCACGGACACCGAGTACGACAAGCCGTCGGTGCTCGTGATGGACGACAGCGCGACGGCCTTGGCGTCCGACAGCGTCGTGAGGCCCTTGATGGTCGCACCCGAGATGGAGTTACCCGACACCGCGTCCGCCAGCGTGACCGTCTTCTCGGCCGAGTCGACCGCGAACGTGGTCAGCACGCTCGTGATGTCCGGCGACGTGCCGAGCTGGTACGACACAAGGTTGGTCGCGTACGTGCTCTCGGACGTGCCAAGCGGCGCGAACTTGATGTACGCCATGTACTGGTCCTCCGACGGCAGCGTGGCGGCCGCCAGGTACGCCGTCGTGCCGGCGCCGACCGTGAGCTTCCCGCTCGCGTCCAGGCTGACGGCCTGGCCCTTGCTGGCCGAGCCCGACGCGCTCTGCTCGCTCGAGAGCGTCGTGGCCGTGAACGTGGAGGCCACGGCATCGCTGCTCGAGCCGCCGCGGTCGGCGAAGTGCAGGATGTAGAGCACAATGATGTTGATCAGCAGGAAGGCCGCGATGAGGATGCTGTGGTAGCGCGCCAGCCAGCTCTTCTTGGGCGGTGCGTCCTGCCCGCTGTAGGCGTAGTCCTCGCCGGGCGTGATCGGCTGTGGCTCGTTGTCCTTGCCGCCCATGGTAGCGAGCGCTTCAGAAACGGAGAAAAAGAGTCTTGGGGAGTGGAAAGTGAAGTGAAGGCACTTGCGAGGCACCGCGCGAATTGGAAAGTGATGTGACAGTGGTGACTTGGCCGACTCGGACGCTGCGTGCACAGAAAAGGATGGAAGGAAACGCACCAGTTGGTGGCGGACGTGCGCCTGGTGGTGGGAAATTGGAAGAAAAAAAAGTGTGTGTGTGTGTGTGAGGGGCGGAAAGGGTTCAGCGTGACGGACCATAGAGTGTGCGTTGATGCGCGTTCGGTGGAAGCAAACGGGGCGTGCGCATGGAAAAGACCGAGCGAGCCGAGCAACCAACACCACCAGATCGGCCGGCGCATTGAATGCCGCTGCTGACCGTCGCGTGTTGGCACTGCGAGCACAAAGCGCGAGCGCAGGCAGGTTGGTCGAGAACGGGCCAGCGAGGTGAGGTGGCTGCAGCTGCGGCCGTTTGCGCGCGCGGTTCAGACGGTGGTCGGCGCCTTGGACCAAGTCATGGCGGCCAATCCGAGCACGCATTGGCGGCGGGCACGTTCCTGCGCGGCCCGTGATTGGTGGAAGCGCGAGCACGTTGAAGTGGCGCGGATCGTCTGAAAAGTGGCAGAACCAGGTGATACGCTCGCGTGACTTCCCTTTCGAACAGACGAAACACCTACCGTGTTTCGGACCGATTTAGTCGCTCGCACCCGGTTTCGCGTCGAACGAAGCGGTTGGCGGATAAAAGTCGCGGGCCCATCCCCGCGCATTGTCGATGGAAGCAACATGATAAAGTCTGATGACCGGCCATTGTTGGATACGACCGACTCGAATGAGCATCGGCGCAGAACCGTGAGCGCCACCGGACTCTTCTTGCTCGACGGAGGGGGACCTGGAAGCGCAAATGAGCCGCACGGCAAAGACGCCAACTGCAACTCGCAGTTGAGACCAGTCGCCACCACTCGCGGTGCTCCGCCTCGGGTCTGTTGCTCGTCATGCGGCTCGCTGGTGGTAGTGGAGCGAGAAATCACCGGGATGTCAGGCAGATATGGCGAGCGAACGCACTGGAACGCGTCCGAAAGAGCGTCTGCATGCTTGCATAAAGCCAATGTGTCAGGTGCAGACGCACGCAGAGAAGGATTCCACGACCGCCCACATCAACACTTGGGCCGGTCAGGCACCGCATTGCTTGCGTTCGGGTCAGCCGCGATCGACTAGCGTTGACTAAGAAAAGCTCGGCTGCACGGATTGGCGCATCACCGGCATTGCGCGTCACCGAAGCCGAGAATCACGACGCAGCCTTTGTATGGAGCCGAGATGCTGACGCCGGCACTTGCAGAGCTTTTGACGGACGAAAGCGGCGACATACGCCCGGAATGTGGGTTGCAGTGTCCGGTGCCCGAGCAGCCACCACTTGCACCTCGCTGTTGAGTGTTTCTCACGGCCATGTTGCCATGTTGCAGCAATGCCCGCCTATGCCTTTTGACTGGCGCCGTCTTCCTCCAATCGAAGTCCGACGACGCGCCGCTACAACTACAAACTGCTTCGGTCCAGTGCTCGCCGCCGTCTCTCCTATTCTTCAGGCAAGCAGCCACCCAACATCGTGGGTTTTCGCCGCCGCCGTCATTCCAAAGGAGTCGCGTGCGCACTCGACGTCCTGCTTTCTCGGTTCGACCAAGTCGACCAATGTCCTTCCTGAAGTCACGCGAAGCCGCGCAGTGCGTGTGTCGATGGACCAGACGGGCTCGGACGGTCACCACGGGATGACCAACGTGGATCGGGTCGTCCCGCAGCGCTGACATAGCCAACCCCCATCACCACGGAGCACACCTCTGGCGCTTCGCTTAGCTGCCTCAGCCGCCTTTTGCACCCTCAACCAGTGCTGCCGCTTGGATCTCCTGCCGTGTCTTCTTGACAGGTCCACTGCTGTATGGCGCATCCACCACTAGCGGTGCGCTGCGTTTGTTGCCGTTGGGAGGCGTCGCAGACGTGATCATCGATCGTGTTGGTGGCTCTGGCCGCGCCGACTGGTTCTGCTTTGCGTCCGCCAGTAACCTCGGCAGATCAATGGACGCGGCGAAAGCATCGACGACTCGCGAGGCCCTGATGCTCTCTTCTGGTGTCATGAACGCGTGGGTCTTGTTGAAGTCGCTTGGCTCTGGAGCCTTCTCTTCATCAGCTGGAAGCTCTGGGATGAATCCGTACACCGCCTTGTCGGGTTGGAACTGCGTAAAGTATTCGGTCACGCTCTCTCGGCACTTCTCGAGGCTGTAAAACCCGTCGGGCGGGAGGCGGTTGAAGATCGCCCCGAGCACCGTCACGCGCTTGCTCTCGAAGAAGCACGCGTTCAAGTTGAAAGAGTCCACGGCGTCCCCCACACCCTTCTTGCCAACCAACACCACTGGCGCCTCGACAGCCGATGCGACATCGGCGTTCGACACCCCGCAGATTGACCCCACGGCTGGATACCCGACGCCGTCGATGACCACGACCTTCTTGCCTCTGGCGATCTCATCGACCTTGGCCTTAGCCTTGGCGAGCAGCTCCGCGGACGAGTCGGTCGTGCCCTTGAGGAACTCGCGCGTGAAGCCGCTGTAGAAAAGGATCGGGCCGATGTCGCAGCAGGCGATGCCGTGCTGCTGACAGAACTTGGCGATCAGCTGCGGCTGCTCGCACTGCGTCGCCGGCTTGATGTACCCGACCTCGCTCGGCTCGTACCCCAGGCGCAGTAGCGCGCCGACCAGTCCCAGGCACACTGTCGACTTGCCCACCTGCGAGCGGTCCCCGCTGATGAACACCCGGATCGGAGGCGGCAGCACTTGTTCACTGGAGTCGGAGAGTGATGACGACTGCGGAGCGTAGCGCGCTTCGAACAGGTTCGCGCGCATCCAGCGACCGATCGCGCTCCTGCCGAAGACCACTACTGTGCGCACAGTCGCTTGTCGCTCGGCCTGCTCCATCAACTGCACGACAAGAAACAGCTCGGCGGTCCAGGTGAAGCTGCCGACGCGCTCGACATCGTCGCCTGGCACCTGCGCCGCCTGCGCCAGCGACGCCGCGGTGGCGTGCGACACCGATTCGACCACCAGTCCGTCCCCATACAAGGCCGCGAACCCGCGGAGGAAGCGCGCGAGCCACGCGGCGTCCGGCGCGCCGGCGAGAGCGTGGGCCTCGCACCGCGCGTGGAGCACCCGCCTCGCCATCGGCGCCGACTTTGAAGTGAGGTCTCCGGCGAGGTAACCCCAGGGATACGTTTTTTTTTCGCGACGGGTTACGCTCGGGTACACTTGAAGAAGCGGGTGACGAAATACCGGTATTCGTACCGATTGTCCACCCTGCTGCCGTCACAAAGGCAGGGCGCTGTGTTTAGTCCCCATCCGGTACTTCCAGTGGCGACAGCACGATCATCCAGCGTTTGACGCTTGCTGATTGGTCGGATTTATTTTTGATCCGGCTGCATCCTCCCAAATCCGCGCACTGCCACTCTTGCTTTCAAGATCACTGGGGATTTTATGCACCTCTCAAATAGCATTCTTATTCAACCTGATGTACCAGACTGAACTTGACATACATTCGTTCATAACGAATACCCTCTTACAATCAACTATTTCGCCTGTAGCTTGAGAAAGAGGATCTACTGCCCCCACTGTCCTCGCGCCTGAAAGAAACTTCAGCCCGCCACCCTGTTCTGCTGTTCCGCGGCGTCCTGTTCGCCGCGTCACCTTGCCGTCTGTCTCCATAGATATCCCGAGCCAAAGCGACGAGTAACGGAAGCGGCGGCGAACACAAGGAAGCGAGCAAGAAGACCGGCTGATCAGTCGCGCTGCTGGCGCCAGCCCTGCTGCCCAATCTCCCGCACACGCGCGCTCACCCAGCCAGAGGCGTCGCATATCCTCCGCACCTGACCGGCGGTTGCCTCCCCGTCTCTTTGATCGCGCGCCACCCTTCTTCTTCACGCCCACCCGGTGCCACTTTCGGTTCCGACACGTGACGGAGACTCAAGCAGCAGGTTGGACCGCGTTTGGCTGACATCGGACGAGGCGAGTGAGCATGCCGCTGTACCGGCGAGGGCCCGGGTTCCTCGCGGCGCACCTGGACGCGCCGCTCAAGCACGCGTACGGCCCGCCGGACGACAGCGCCGAGCTGGCGCTCGAGATCGACCTGCGGCTCTTCTCGGTCTACTTCCTCGTGGCCGAGTCGCTGTCCACGTTCGTGGGCTACCGCATCGCGCAGCACTGCCTGCGCGGCTGCCGCGTGTGGTTCCTCTCGCCCACGGCGCGCATGTGGATCGGCGCGCTCTACTGCGCGCTCAAGATCAGCCTGATCGACTACGCCTTCCGCGGCTCGGCCTACTTCAACTGCACGCTTGTCATCATGATCTGGTACGCCGTGTACGCCGTCATGGCGCTCGGCTTCCACTTCGGCCCGCTCCAGTTCCTCTTCTTCGACTACATCCCCAAGAGCGAGATGACGCGCAGCGTCTACCACCGACTCGCCTTCCTCTGCAAGCAGGTCTCCTCGCGCTTCGAGTTCTACGTGCTCCAGCGGTGGCTCACGCTCCCGCCCGTGCTCGACGACGGCGAGACGGTGCTGCCGAGCGCCGCGCTCGTCACGGACCAGTCGTCCTCGTCCATCGCGTCCCCGCCACCCACGGGCTTCTCGCGCGTGCTCGGCTTCTTCGGCCGTGTCGTGGACGTCAACATCTCCCAGTGGAACCTGTCGGTGTGCGGGCAGTGGGCGCCAGCACTCGTCGCTGCCGGGAGGAGCGCGGCGGCGCGGCCAGAGAGCCTCGTTGATACCTTCGAGGCGCGGTTTGTCTTCATGATGCAGCGCGACGGTCTCCTGCTTGGCTTCTTCCTCATGGTACGCAACATGCGTGCTTTATCTCCGTGCTGCTGCTCACGATGATACTTACTGGTTGTTCAAACGACGGTGGTGACAGAGCCCAACTGCGACGCTCATGATGAAGTTCCGCTTGTCGGGGAGTGCCGTCCCGTTCGAGATCGTGCTGCGCTACCACTGCCGTGAGCGACCCGCTCTTGTGACGACCGACCCGCTGTTCCTATACGCGGAGAGCTGCTTGCTCTTCGGGCGAACCACTCCAGCACAGCGCGCGTACATTTATGAACTGGTGCGTGCGCTGAACGCCGCCGCCGGCCATGCTGTGGACGTGCCGCTGCGCTCGCTGCGGTGCAAGAACTTCATCGACGCCGGCGTCGGACGCGTCGTGAAGAAGAAGGCGCGCCGCCACGGGTTCCTCAGCGAGATGGACAACTCGTTCCTCTAGGGAGGCAGCAAGCTGCCCGTCCCCGGAGTTGTGCACTACTATCGCATTGTAGCAGCGAGGACGCGCCGGCCGGCCGATCAAGGAGCCTGCCGTTCTATTTATCATATCACATATTTTCAGTTTCCCTGGCCGCTGACAAACCCGCGAGCACCTCCATGGCAAGGAGGAAGACGCGTTGTATCACCTGGTGGTGGACCATGCTGGATGCGCTGCTGCATCCCCCTCTTGACCTTGGAACGGTGTGGTTTCAGTGATCACGCCACGACAGTGAGCACCTCCCCAGCCTGCGTTCACAGACAAATCCGCATGATGACCATCGAGTCAACCACACCCGCGGAGGAGCCGCTGGTTGTCCGCCCCCGCCGAGCCTCGCCCGCTTTCAACGGGGGGCATAGAAAAGCAAAGCAGTGAATCCTCTGATGCACTCGTGACGAGGAAAAGCAAAGCGGTGAATCCTCCAATGAGCCAGCGACACAGCAGCACAAGGCTTGAGCATCCAGCCCAGTCAAGTGACTACACTTTCGCATTCGCAAGCACCACGACGAGTCATGAGCTGGCAGGTCGTATGCACAGTCACGGCGATCGGGTTCCTCTGCACGCTGCTACTGCAGCTGCTTCCCATCGACGGCGTCCGGAAGTGGAGCCTCCGCCACTACTTGGTGCGTCGAGCGGTGCGCTGGTGCAAGGAGGTGGCCGCTCGGGTCAATCTTCACTGCCTTCAGCTCTACCAGCGGCACGGCACCCTGCCTCTCGTCATCACCGCCAATGACAACGCTGTCGCCAAGAACTCGCTCGGTACGACCCGCGTCAAGGGCTTCTTCGGCCGGGAAGTGAGCGTCGCCATCGAGGAGTGGAACCTCTGCATGTGCAGACGCAGGGCCGGCGCGCTAGCTGCAGCCGCGCGATCGATGGGCGCGCTGGAGACGCGCTTCCTCTTCTCCATGCAGCGCGACGGGCTCCTGCTGGACCTCTCGCTAATGGTAAGCAGCATTGTCGGTCTCTTTACGCCTTGCCAGTTCTGTTGGCTCATGCGGTTGACGTTCACGAACGCAGAGCCCGACAGCGAAGCGTGTGCTCCAGATGAAGACCAGCCAGAGCGTCGTAGTCTTCGAGCTAGTCGTCCGCTACCCGCTTGCGAGCCCCAGCGCCGTGTTCCTCTACGCCGAGAGCGTCTCGCTCGGCGGACGAGCGACTGCCGCGCAGAAGACCCACCTGCTGCGGGTACTGCGCGCGCTCAATGCGTCCTCGGGCCAGTGCGCGGACGTGCCGCTACGGTCACTGCGGTGCAAGAGCTTCATCGACGCGGGCGTCGGCCGCGAGGCAGCGAGACGAGCGCCTCGCCGCGGCGCTTTCTTCCGCCACTTTCGCCGTTCCTTCGTACAATGAAAATTCGATCGTGGACGAACGACAACTCTGTAGAGCTGCGACGCAGTTCTTGCGACACAAGCCCGTTGGATCAGCACGGTTGGAGCGGAGGCCACGCGTCGGGGAGGCGAGCGATCTCCCTCCCATTGCCACTCACTTCGACTTTCCCTGCCTGCAACACAGCCGCCTTCCACCCCAGTCGAGCCACCTTCTCCTCCACCTGTGCACCTACGCCTCTCGCACACCTGCAACCCTGTAACGTCCGTCAGGTCCAGATGGCCCGGCGGAGCAAGCGCATCGCTGAGGCGCGTGCTGCCGCGGACGACGACCCGGAGCAGCCCAAGCGACCCCGTCCAAGCCCGGCGTGCACGTTGATTCCTCCGAGTGAGTGGTTTGATGCCGATCTGGCTCGCCAGTTCTGGATGCCAGCAACCTTGGCACTGCGCGATGTCCCGCGTTTGCTGCCGCTCAACGACGGAATCGTCGACCCACTGCTTTGGTCGTGGTTCGAGGTTGGGAACAACGTGGAGATGGCGCTGCCAGCGCCTTGGCAGCCTCCGCCACGGCCGCCTCCTGCTCCTGCTCCTGCTTCCGAGCGCGGCGGCAAGACGACCAAGGCGACGACCAAGAAGCAGGCGTCGACCAAGCGCAAGGCATCAACCAAGGAGAAGAAGCGCACGACGACGAAGCGCAAGGCGGCAGCTCGCAAGTCCAAGCTCAAGGTCAAGCTGCCGAAAAAGAAGAAGAAGAAGCTGCCCGCCAACAGCATGTTCAAGCTGCGCCTGTATCCGTCGACAGACCAGCGGCAGAAGCTCGAGCACATGTTCTCCACCAGCAGAGCGATCTACTACAACCTGGTCGGCCGCTCGCTCGACGAGTGCGCGCCGCCCACCGACGAGGAGAGCGGCAGGAGCGTGGTGGCGACATTGGAGGAGCTGCAGCGCAAGTACCGAACCATCACGCAGGCATCCAGGTTGGCCAGGTTTTTCC
>JAADYH010001090.1:0-10858 GCA_023338125.1 Phytopythium aichiense
GGATCCCAGAGCTTCTTCAAGAGGTCCAGAGAGTGTCTGTCGCCATGAGGCAGGTGCAGCTCGAGGGCTGGTATCTCGCCAATCTTCACGTTCTCCGGTGCCTCAACGAACGAGAGAACGTGCCTGAGCTCGAGCAAATGCTCTTCTACCGCTGCTGTGCGGCCGCGCTCGGGAACATCGAGTCTCGAGATCGAGCTTCGACCGAACCCAAGGATCCAAGCTTCCACCGAACCTGTCTGCAGTACTGGGCTGGCCGAGCGAACGAGACGGCGAACACAGCGGAGCGCATCGTCAACGCAGAAAGCATGATCAACGAGGTGGCGAAGCTGATGGAGATCAACGCCCGCAACATGGTTGCTCTCCACTTCCGTCGTCGTCTACACCAGTATATCCGGTTCCGCTACGCTCCGCAGAGACGACTGCAGCTCAAGTACAGGGACACGAAGCGGCTTGTTGACAGCTGCTACCGAGTCCGGACGGTTCCAGTCATCGACGACGACGGGCGTCTAACTGGACAAACGACGAAACTGTGGACGGAGTGGGATGATACGAACGACCCCATCGAGATGGAGCTGCGCGAGTGGCTGGGGATCGTCCGGGCTGCAGCATGCGCTTGATGAGAGGCAGGCCGATCATCTTCATGGCCAGCATGTACGCGTCCTCGCTGTCGCCGTTGTCATCGTCATAGGCATTGACCGAAGCGGGCACCCTTGTCCAGAAGAGCATATTGGCGACGTGCATGGCGAGTGCCTGGCCCCCGTCGCCGACGCGGCACTGGATACACAGTGCGCCGGCCCCAGTATCTGCGGTGGTGTGTACTTGGCTGACAGCTGCGGCTTGGATGAGCTTGGCCGTGCTCGAGTTGTCTGTGATGTATCCCAATAGCATATGCGGTGTTATGCTATGAAAGCACGCTGGTGCTCTTCATTCGCTCTCAGTATGAAATCTCCTGGAATAGCCATGGAAAAGTCATGGAAATGTCCTGGAAAAAACTATTCGTCGGACAAGATTTTTGCTAAACTTGATCTGCCCATTAGAATGTATAATTCGATCCACAACAATTGTTTTGAATAAACAGTGTTTTTCATGGACAGATCAAAAATAAATTAAATAGCGTAAAATAACGTAAAATAATAAATAAATAAATAGCCTTTTCGGTATATTTATATTATGTTGTAGTATGCAAGGTCATGCAGTCGGTGGCACCGCAACGTGTGGCGTTCGTCGAGCGGCTCGTGGTGGAACTCGAAGCAGGCAGGGACTCACGCATGGAGAGCAAATCGGTTGCCGATGACGGCCGTCTCTGCGCGCAGACACACGAGCGCGGCCTCGGCCATCCAGAAGCTGGTCCTCGCCCCGTGGATCGGCATCGTGCCCGCGAACGTCACGCAGCACGCGTCGCCCCGCTCCTCGCACTCGACCCACATCAACTGCTCGCTCGAGGTCCAGATCTCGTTTCCCGCTGGGTTGTCGGACCCAGGTAGATCAGCGAGGGCGTCTTCGACCACGACCTGGTCCTTGTTGAGGCAGCCCAAGTTGATGCGGAAGCCGTCACTCGTCGCCACGCGCGAGAACAGGTTCAAAGACCGGATCACCTGTCCGTCGTCAGCCTCTGGCCTCATCTCGGCCAAGACGACGGTGTTGTCTTGGTCAACCTTCTGAACGACACGCGCGCTCATGAGTGGCTCGACGGGGAACAGCTTCCTGGTGGCCAGAGGGTGGGACAGCAGAGCCCACACCTTGCCGCTCGCGTCCGCGGCACTGCTGCGAGCGAACGTCTTGGAGATCGCGAACTTGAAGACATCGCCGTCGGTCTCACGCTTGTCAACCCAGCTCGACTGGCCCATGAGTGCTGGTGCCGGTGCCGGTGTCCAGAGCTCGCGCTTGAGCGATTCGATGGTCTCGACGCGACTTGCGTTGATCGAAGCGCACGCCTCGACTGTCAGAGGGTCGAGGAGTCGGAAACTCGTCGGACTGGCCAGGTACAGTTGCTGCTCGGCGAGCACTCGCTTCGACAGCAGCTTGACGAGCTGCGCCGCTTCGCTGAGGTGGCGCCGCAACTGCTCGTTCTCGTCGTGGAGACGCGTCTTCATTCTCAGCAGGTCAGCATAGCGTCCCTGCCGTTCTCGCGGTGATCGCAACTCAGACGTCGACACCGCGCCATCGATCGAGTCGCTGTAGTGGCCGTCCGCGCTGCTATCGTCCGGGAAGAAGAGCGAAGGAGATGCTGGCGAGCTCGGCTGCTTGGCGATGGTGAGGGACCCGAGCTGGCGCTCGAGGCTCGCGGCCGTTCGGCGCAAACTGCTCAGTCGGTTCTGCATCATCCAGCAAAAGTGTCAGCCCATCATCAGACGACAGTGACCAACGACGGGCGGTATTTCTCTGCGAACCTTGTTTCGGTAGTATCGCCGGCGCTCCTTCTCACGCGCCTTCTGAAGCCGCTCGACTTCGCTCCCGCCCCGCTTCGCCTTGGACTGACCGACGGATAGCTGCGGCTTGCTACCCACGACGATCGCGTCCTTATCGACGTCGCGGCTCGCGGGAACTCCGCTGGAGACTCCGGCGTCGGGGAGGTCGTCACCGACCCAGTCGACGAACTCAAGCAGCACATCGAGCTCGGAGCGGTCCGCCGAACACGCACTGGCCAACGCGAAGGCATCGATCGGCATGCTGGACGCGTCGGGCGGGAGCGGTCGGGCTGCGAGGTGCGCGGAAGGCGGGCAAAAGCAATCTGCGAACAGATCAGACCTGGCGGGAGGTCGGCGAACAAGGCAGTCGCGCGGTGAATGGTTGCCCGAAAACAGGAGCTCGAGACGCGAGGCGAGACTCGTGTTGAGTGATTATCTGCCGCCCGCGCTGACTGGAACGTGGATGCGCTGACAGCGCCACTCTTTGGTGCGCAGTGCGACTTGGAGCGTCTCGGCATCCTCTTTGGCGCTGAGATTTGCGCAGTTAACGCTGCCGCGCGTCGTTTATGCCCTGCGAGATGCACTGCACGGCTGTCGCGCACCGTGATCAGACGGTCTGTGATTCTGAGGTCGTACACTCTCGTCGTGAGGCACGCTGGTGTCGCGCTGTGGTTGTGGATGCACAGAAGCGAGATGGAGCTCGGACGCGAGCAACCGGACGTGTGTTGCACGCGTTGCGTGTGCAAGCGTATGTATCACTGTTCGGACGCATACGAAGTGCATGCTTGCGGGAGGAGACGCGCATGCGGACTCTGATCTGTCCGGTTGAACTCCGCGCGACGCGAGAGCTGAATGATCCCCCACGCGCCAAAGACGCGGCGATGCGCGCGGTCGGCGGGAGTCCAACGTTGAGATGGCAAACTGCAACATGCAGCTCTGAACATGGGCAGGCCGAAGCAGAACGCGTGTGCAATCAACCAGATCACCCCGCGCGCAGCTTCAGGGTGGCGGGTTGAAGCGCTGGTGTCTGCTCACTGCTGTAGTACGATGCAAATTCGAATGGGGAGAAGCTGAGTCAATAGCGAATGAACGTACAACACGGCTGCTCCGCTTGGCATCCTCGCTGGCGGTTCAATCCAATCCGGCTGCGGACCACTCTGCGCGCTTTCAGCAGGCGGCACAAAGTAATCGCCACGGCTGGCGCCAGGTCCCACACGGAGCGCCAGGATCGCTTCTGGCGGGAGGATGGTTCCGTGGAGCATGGGAACTCATCCGAGCGGGAGGAGAAGTCATCTCTTCCCGCCTGATGGTTGCCGAGTCGGCGGATGGATGGTCCTCGTCCTCGTCGTCCTTCGTGGTGCCCTCAGTCGATCAGATGGCCTCGCGGAAGCACCGTGGCCACCGGAGCAGTGTCGATCAAGATCGGGCAGACACTTGACGTGCGAGGGGCAACGGACGCATCACGCGAGCACCTCCGAGCGGGAGGAGGACTCTCTCTCTCTGCGTGGCTAGGACTCCAAGGAGCCACTGGCTACAGCACCGATGGCCAATTCGACAGATCTGCGGCACATCCATCACATCTCGGACTTGTCACGGCCGTGCGCTGGTCAAGCGTGGCCGAGCTCCGATCAGGCTGGCCGCTGGAGAGCGCGGTGTCCATCGAAGCAGTGCCGAGAGGATCATTCGCTTGCGGACACCTCGGCAAGCGCACACTGAGCAATTGATGTGAGGCCGAAGGCGTCGTCGTCAACACCCGAATGGGATGCAGCATTCGTCTGCACTCATACCGATGCATACCGGTATTTTGTCTAGTGCGCAGAGAGGGATACCGGTATTCCGTTTCGTGCGCTCCGATCCATCGGTAGAGCTCCGGTATTTCGGTATTTTCGTCATTTCGGTCCAGAAAAATTGCGTTCGCCTTGAGTGACGTGCCCTCGAGTGAAGAGGAGATGCCGATGCAAGCGTCGACATGTGGAGGCGCGTTCCAGTGTGTGAACAAGGCGCAGTGCTCCGCCCTGCTCCTTCTCTCGGCGGAGCATCTCGTTGCCGCTGGTGCGCAGAGTAGAGGCCCCGCGGAAAGTGCGTCAACCTGCACGCGCGTTTCACGCAATACGGCTGCATTCGTGCTCCTCCGAACATTCTGTGCTGTATCTGTAATAAAAGCAAACTGTGTGAATACAGTTGACAAGTCTCGTGGACCTTCACATCCACAAACCACAGAAATAGCCGTTGGCCGCGCTCGCAACACAATCGGCTCACACCTGCATCGGATTACGATCAACAAGGGCGACCTGGGAGGAAGGGAGGGAAGGAAAGGAGGGAACGCGCGCGATCGCTAGGGAAGGACCTGACCCACGCCGCGCCTGACCCCGGCGCCCGCCCGTCCGCTCCCCTGTCGGTCAGTCCGGCGTCCACGTCGAGGCGTCACAGTCCCCGATCCCCACGAGCGGCAGCGGACCGATGGAGATCTCGTGGAGCAACGCCGCCGCCGCCGAGTGCGCGGCGTCGCCCTCGCCCATGGACGGCGAGCCCGTGAGCGAGCCGCACACGCACCCGGCGGTCAAAGGCAAGGCGGGGAAGGCCGCGGGCGTTGGCTCCAGTGCGAGCGCCAGTGCGGCGGCCGAGCGCGAGCGCAAGCGCCTGCGCCACCGCGAGTACGTCAAAAAGTCGTACAACAAGAAGATTGTACGTTGCCGTGTCTGTGTGTGTATGAATCGTGTCGCCCGGTCGGGTGGTCGAGGCGGCTTCTCTTCTCCGCGCCTGTGGGAAGACGATCTTTAGGCGTCGCAGTCACTAGCGGGGCCGAGGCGTCCATGTCGACATGTGAATGCTGACATGTGTCCTCGTGTGTGTGACGTCACTGTTCAGAACACGTTGGCGGCACTCAAGAAGGAGTTTGACCGCCTGGAGCTGCAGTACAACAACATGCTGACGCGCCACACCGCCGGCTACGACTTGGCACCGGCGCCGGCGTCGTCGTCCGCGTCCCCGGCGCTGCAGAAGTACCTGCAGGCCACGGAGGTCAAGAACCGGGTCCGCGCCGAGAACCAGATGCTGTACGAGGCGAACGCGGGCTTCATGAAGGCGGAGGACCGTCTCGGGCAACTGATGGACGCCGAGGCGCGGCTGTCGGACGCCCCGATCGCCCAGCGCTTCCACGTCACGCCCCTACCCGACGCCGAGTACGCCAAGGTGATCGCGGACGCGCGGGACGACGTCATCAACTTCGCTTATGGACAAGAGAAGCTCAGCTCGGGCGCGCGTGTGCTCGGGTGGACGGACCAGCGCAAGATCCAGGGCAAGGAGCTCAAGTTCGGGCTGGAGAAGGAGTTCCCGGGCATCTCGGCGTTCGAGCTGCTGCAGCGGAGCTGGGCCATCTTCTCGTCGCCCGACGAGTTCCCCAAGATCTACAGCGGACAGATCAAGGTCGAGTTCCACGTGCTCCAGCACGTGAACGACGACACGGTCTTGTTCTACCGCACGATCCGGTCGCCTGCCGTCGACCGTGTGGTCAAGTGCGTGTTCCTTCTGGCGCGCGTGCGCGTGCAGCAAGGATACATGATGCTGTTCCGGTCGATCGACAAGGACAGCGTGCAGTTCCGGGAGGACGAGGTCGCGCAGATGGTCGACGAAATCCATATCATGTCGTCCGAGCAGTCGTCCGAGGCACTCGCACGCGCACACACCACGGGCCAAGAAGTATGGGTCGACAAGTACATTTGGGTGCTCTTCCACGACGTCGGGACCAACACGAGCGCGTTCGACGGCAGCGACAAGGACAAGGCGTGTCTGTTCCACTTTGGCGGGTCAACGACCACGACGATCTGGCTGAAGGAGGTGCTCTTCATCGCGCTGCGCTGGGAGGCGATGGCGGTCGGCCCGATCTTCACCATCGCGAGCGGGTGACTCGGTGGTCAATGGTCGACGGAGGCCGACGGAGGGAAGTTGTTTTTATTTGTGTATGGGCAAATGTGTCATGTTTTGAATTCTAAATGACAGCTAATCACGAGGACAGAAGATGAAAAGCGAAGGTGAAGAAGCCGTGAGTACATCTTCTTGGACGGTATGCATGTATCGACCGACCGGGCGACCGAGTCGACCTGGTGGACCCAGTCACTCCTGACCCACTGCGAAGCGCACGCTGCTGGCTGTGGCCTCTGCGCGGAGGCACTGAAGTATGGCCTCGGCCGCCCAGAGTTCCAGCATCCGCTTCGACATGACACTGCTTCCAACAGTCTGCGGTGGTATCGAGACAACCCCACCAAAGTCGATGACGCAGCTCGCACCTTTCTCTGGTCCGTGGTCGGCACTGCGGATCTCCACCCAATGCAGCGACTCGCTGCGTCTTTCATCCCCGCAAGCCGCGTCGCTGTCGACCGACAAGAGACGCGGATTCACCGTGTGCAGCTGGATGCGATGACCTGCTCCATCTGCCAGCATTCGCTTGGAGACAAGCAGGATTGCCGTCTCGGACGGAAGTGTCAGAGCATCCTCACTGCCCCCAACACCGCCCATCTCGCGGTAGAAGAGCAAGGTGTTGTCGTCAATCGCCTGCAAAAAGCGGAGCTGCATGTTGAACGCCGTCGAGAACATGTTGGCGAGCTTCAGCGGGTCTGCCACGATTACCCACACGCGACTTGTCGCGCTGATAGGCGAGCACGCGAACTCCTTGCGCAGGCGGAACGTTAGCTGCATTGCGTCGCCGAGCTCTGCGCTGCCAATTGCTACGTCACGGTGACCTTCCCAGCCACACGCCAGCACTGGCTGCTGCACGCCATCTGAATCGCGCGCGTCGATCACGGAACTACCGGCGTCAACAATCTTGTGGCACTCTTGCAGCGTCACAGACCGGAACTCGCTCATCAGAGCCGCCTCCGCGGCATCGAGCCCAGCGTCCACTGCGTATGGTCGATGGTCAGCGAGAAGCAGATCCTGGAGTGTCGCGGCGTGCTGACTGTACGTCCGAAAGAGCTTCCGCAGCTTGGTGTTCTCCTCCTGAAGCTTCACTCGACTTTCAACACACAGACGCAGCATGGTCTGTAGGCGAGGATGCTGAGGAGGGTTGCTCGCCACTTTAGATGCTGCTTCCGCGGTATCAAAACCTACTGGAGCAGGTGTCAAGAGCTTGCTCAGTTTGATTTCGAGCCCCGTAACCTGTTCGCGCAGCGACTTCAGCCGGTTCTGCGGTAGACGAAAACGCCGTTTAAAACGGTGATGTGAGTGGCGCGCCGGCAAACGAGTGACCGAGACAAACATACCATTCTGCCATAGTACTGGCGCTTCCATTTCTCCTGCAGCTTGGTGGCCGCCGGCGTTGGTGGGGTAGTTGAGGGCGATTGAAGTGGCTGGACTGCAGAGGCTGGAGGAGAAGGCGTCATTTCTTCGATTTGATTGTCCGAGTCGCTGTCCCAGTTCGCCAGCAGCGAGATTAGCTCCGCGAAGGCCGCTTCGTCGTCGCTGGCAGTGAAGTTGGCCTGCTCCATGGCCGCGTCAATTGAATTATGAGTAGCGCCAAGCACATGACCAGGTGTCAGGTCGGACTAGCGGGCTACCATGGCCCCAATGCAATCTATGGACACCATATTCATTGCACTTGCAGCTATCCAGTTGACACTGAGGCTGGAAAGCGGCATCGCCCCCGACAATGCATCCAGCGGCGACGCGGCCGAGTGAAGTGATATTTCTGAAGCCGTACAAACCAGGATTGCATCTGGATTGCGTCTTGGATGCGTCCGATTCAAGCCAATTAGTTGCAACGGCACGCAGCACATGCACCCGAGCTCGGCGGATTTTAAGCCACGCGGAGTATTGGCGGGGCAACTCGACCATGCCGGGTGACTGAGTGAAGTTGATACTACGAGAGTGATACGTCGAGACATCGCCATGTGATACCAGGCAATCAATTGGTTAGTGCACAAATACATCAACAACGTAGTGAGTTGCTCTCAGGATAGCCATCACCACGTCACACGGACATGATATGTCTGAAGCCCACAAGCCGGGGGGTCATTGCGCTCTCGTTCCGTCCTCGCCGGACTCTCAGCTCCTTTCTGGCCGCAGGTGTCTTCTTTCTTTGGACGAAGACGACTTGCCTGGTGAAAGACACGTTGAAGCAGTTCGAACTGTCCATGTGCTGAGCACTGAGCGTTATCCGGATGCACTCTCTCTTTTCATGCGTCAGCCGAACTGTGCGTTTCAAACCCTTTGAAAGACGATACATCCATCTGTTCGTTCGAGTCAGAAGAGTTGGACCGAATGTCTGTTGGCAACCAAGAAACTCGGTCCAGGCTCTGACGATCAGCTTGCAGTGACTAGGGCAACCTCTCCAACGGCATGCTATTTGTCAGAACATCAGCAGTCACGCGTGCGTTCTGCCCAACAAACCTGTCTTAGATAGACGTTCTGTCCAATTGCATGTTACACATATGCCTTTGGCCAGGACGTGTTGACGTTTGCCGACAGAAAAATGGCGTAAACTGTCAAATTCTCGTGGCACCACAGCGCTGTGATCACTTCGTTGCCTCACACGCAAAAATGCAGTAAACTGGGCTTACCAATGATACGGACGCGCGCTTTTTGGTGCGGCGCGATCGTCGAGGGTGTGCCCCAGCACCGAGCCGTTGGACAGTGAGGCTCGATGAAGCACGCTGGACGCTTGGTTTGTGACGACTGGGGCGTTGTGTGGCACTTGCTCGGTGGCGATGCTAGGGTGACGTGTACGTTCAAATGGACCCAAACATGCCTAAGCAATCGCCTGAGCGTCTGTCTGTCCGATGCACGGGCTCCTCTGCGTGCAGCCACTGATGCATGCCGCGATACACCGAGCCCATGTGGAGCTGAGGAGCGTTAATATGACGAGCGCGTTACTATATTCGTTCGCTTGGTGATTGCATGAAAGGAGTTATAGATACTTGCTTCGGACTTGAGTCGTCCCCCCTCCCTCCTCCCTCCCCCGAGCCAGCTACCCACGGCTGCCTCCTGTTTCTCCTTCCTTGTGCGCGGTCATTGGTACATGTGCTCGCCGCCGGCCATTCAGTCGAACTGGAACTGCGACGCCGGTAGGCTCGAGGTCGGTCGCGGCGCGCGCGTTTCTTGCTCGGGCATGGGCCCGCCCGCGCCTTGAAAGACGAGTAGCAGCTGCCCGTCCAGCGTCGCGATGAAGCGCTCGTACTCATCGATCTTGAGCTTGAAGCCGGCCATTTGATCGCGCAGCTCCTGGACTTCATCCCGCAACGCCATGTAGTTGTCCTTGAGCGCGGTGAGGCGCGAGTCGGTTGGCGACCCCGGCTGGCCGCCTTGCTGCTGCTGCTGTTGGAGCTTCGCCGTCAGCAACTGGCTGTACTGCGCCTCGAGCGCCGCGGCCGTCGCCTGCAGCTCCTCCAGGTCGCGCTAGACGCATTGCGAGGCAAGTGCACACCGTCAGCCTTTCACGCACAATCGATCCCGCCAAGACGACGCGTTGGAGCACAGGCGCGTTACCTTCTTTCGCTCTCGCGATTTGCGCTTCAATTCGCGCTGCTTGCGGAGCCGCTCGGCCTCAGCCAGGTCGTAGTCGGAGCTGCTGGAGGAGGCGCCGGCACCCGCCGAGCTGGCGCTGTGAAGGCTGAGGTCACCAAAAGACTGCAGAGGTGTTTGCATCGTGCGTGCGAGTGGTCGAGTGAACAAGTGAAAGCCGGGTGCCGGAGTCCGATGATGACCGTTGTGATCCGCTCTTGTGGATGACGCTGCAGGCGGCTGTGCATACCCCTACGCGGCGAGCCAGCGACCCGACGGCTCGGTGTTTATGGCGCGCCAGCTGGAGTGCAGACCGGTCTTGGATGTCTGCGGAAGTACAAAAGCCAGGCCACCGTGGGTGATTGCGACCTGCACGAAGCCTGATGGGCTACGCTCGGCACCGTTCGCACTCGCACGAAAGGAGCGTGTTCTCGAGTCTGGATACAGTGATGCGACGTGTCCGCGCGTTGGCCGTTCACGCGCAGCAGCAAAAAGCCACAGTTCTCCATGTCGGCCGCGAATTTCCACCCGAAAACAGATGTCGGTCGGTGCGCGCGCGATTTGATCGTCGCCGTCCAAACCCCCGTGATCGTCGGAGCGTAATGCACCTTCAACTGTTGGGCGATGATGCAGGCCTGCGCGTGCACCTACGCGACACTCAACACGGCTGACACCGGAGCGAGAAACACGTCGATCACGCACACCACGCCGTTGTATGCGCGTCCGGACTCCAGAGCCTGGGCGTTGAACCGCTCGTGGCGTGTGGGTGGGCATGAATAGTCGACGCATCGTCCGACCTGCGCTGGACCCCTCGGTGTGGTTCGACCAGAGAGTGGCGCGAGAGCTGTGGCTCCCCGGAGCACTAGCCGATGCTCGCCGCGGTACACGGAACGGAGACGTGATCGATCCTCTCCTGACGTCATGGTTCGACGTGCGCAACTACTCGGACGTCCCCC
>JAADYH010001091.1:0-10842 GCA_023338125.1 Phytopythium aichiense
GACCTCGTTGCTCGCGCTCTTGCCGACCTCGCTCCTCCGTACTCTGCAACGTAGCCGAGCAGCACGAGTAGAAGAAGGACTGGTCGATCTTGAGCAATGCGTCAGTCGTGTCGCGCTGCTCTCGGCTGAGACTGCTGAAGACGCGCAAGATGTGCAAGTTCGCCACATGCCAGACCTCGAGCTGGACATGCCTCATGGCGACAGACACTCTCTGGATCTCTTGAAGAAGCTCCGGGATCCGGCAGATGCGCGTCTGTTTGCAGATCACACTGGTGTGGGTGTCTTTCGTCGAGTGCTTCAGGCGATACACTTCAGGCTCTTGAGAAGTCGGTGGGAGCTCCGTGTGCGCGTCCATCGTCGAGTCGATCTTCGAGGCCATCTCCCCAACAGTCTCAAGCGGAGGATGAACAGCGCAACCAGTTGTCTCCTCGACCTCCGTCTCCGCAACAGTTTCAAATGGGGCGTCAGCGGCGCCACGACCCGCGGACAACTTGCGTGTGCGCGCCATGGCGGAAAATGGGAACTGAGGTCGGCAAGAAAACGATCCACTCAACCAAACATTGAGTTTTATGTTTGTGTGGGCAAGTGCAATGAATTTCGTCCAACGATCGAGTTCTTCGTATAAATTATGTTTATGTGGATGGTGGCGCAGCTACAGGCGAGGCGCTGGATGGTACGGTCGGGAGGCAAGCAGGAGGAACAGGACATGCACGTGCGAGGCTGGGGCTGGAGAGGGTGGCCTGCCCACGGACGACTGCTGGGTTGGCTACTTCTAGAAGGGACGACGGGCGTCGGCGTCACACGAGGCAGCCGTACTCTGGCGAGATGTGGCGGAAGATGTCATCCTCTAGCCCGTCGGTCGCCGGTGCATTGCTGCTGCTACTGCTGGTGGTGGCGGTCGACGTCGCCGTCGAGACCGTCGAGCACGAGGAGGAAGCGGCGGCGACGGCAGCTTTCCGGGCGGCCATGGTGGGTGACTGCAGCGGGAAGAAGTCGTACGAGACCGAGTCGAGCGAGTAGCCGCAGGACGGGTGGTCGCTGCCGGCCAAGTCGTCCATGGCTCCGAACGGGTCGTAGAGCGCGTCGAAGCCGAGCGCGGTGGCCGCGCCGAGGCTCGCGGAGGGCGGCAGGTCGCCGGTGGCGGCCAGGAAGCCGCTGTCGAAGACGGATGCGTGGCCGGCCCCCATGGGGCTGCAGAAGAAGAGGCTCTCGTGGGGTGAGGCGCCCGCGGACGACGGCGAGTCGGAGAAGAAGTGCTTGCGCGCCTTGGTCTTGCGCGCGGGAGTGGCGCCAGGCCCGCCCAGTCCGCCGTGGAACTGCAGGTGGTGGTGCAGCGCGGCGGCGGGCGACGGGTGCACGCGGGGGCTCTGTGAGCCGCACGAGTCGTCGTCCGAGTCGTCGTGCTCGTCGTCGGGTGTGGCGGGCATTGAGGCGGCGCCGTCGAGCGAGAAGAAGTGGTGCGGCGGCAGCTGGCCGCTTGGGTCGATGCCGTACGTCTCCGGGGACAGCAGGCGCGCGAGTTGGCTCTGGTAGACGGCGTGCTGGCGCAGCTGCTTGTCCGTGAGGGGCGGGCCTGTGCCGGTGTCGGCCTGCTGCTGGCAGTCGGCCAGCTCCTGCAGCGACCGCTTGAGGCTGCGCACCTTGCGGTACGGCCAGTGACGGATGCCAATGGCTCGGCACCGCTTCTTGAAGGCCGTGGCGCGCACGCCGAACTTCTCGGCCGCCACCTTGAGCGGCAGGTGGAAGTGGTGGCTCAGCGCCGCGAAGTTGCACGTCGCCACGGGCGTCGCGGATGTCGGGGGCGACTCGAGCGTCAGCGACAATGGCAGCGGCGCGACCGGCGCTGGCGCCTGCGTCGACTCGATGCTCTCGGCCTCGGACGTCGGGCACGGCCGCTTCTTGAGGTTCACGGGGGAGGGAGTGGGGGACGAGGCCGCGCCGCTAGCGACGAGCTGCATGGCCGTCTCCATGCCGGCAGTGGGCGGAGGAGGGAAGGGAGTGGAGAAGGGAGGAAGGGGAGGAAGGGGAGGAAGCGTTGGCCGTCCGCGGACGTGGACGGAGACGGAAGCAGCGGAAGATGGGCCTGCGCGGCGCAAAATGGCGAATGCGGCCGCCGGAGCCTCGCGAGCCGTTGGCGGTGCTGCTCGTCCCCAAGGGGCACACAGTCTGCTCGTGGTCTCGGTCTCCTCTCGGTCTCCTGTTGCCGCTGTCCGCTACGTGCGACAGGCTCGGACTTCCTTCCGCCTTCCATAGATCGCCGGCGCTCGTCTCTCGTCTCGCGGCGGCCGTTCGCCGCGATCTTTTCGCGGAAGGAACCACGCGGGTCGGCTGGCTCATGGCTCGGCTCTTGGCCGCTGGATGCCGAGCAGGAAGGCAGGGGGACGGACAGCATGAGTTCGCTGGAAGCCACGCGGAAGCGCGCGCGAACAGCGGCGGAAGGAAACGCTCGAGCCATGCGAAACGCTGGCACTGGGCTTGACTCGCTGCATGCATCGCCAGCCGAGAAACCACCGTCCGCATGGAGGACTGGGCTCCATTGTGGTGGTGGATGCGCGTCTCTCGTCGCCCGCGGCGTTTCGTGCCAGCCACGACGTTTTCACAGCGTTCCTTCCACCGTTTCGGTCGACGGCAGGCTGAGAGAAGGTGAGAAGAGAAGCATGCGGCTTCCGTGAGTTCAAGGGCATCAGATGGAGAGTAAGCGGAGGGTGAAGAGGAGCCTCCTCTCGCCTCTCGCTCGCTCTTGATGCTCGCGCAAGGAGCGTCATGGTCTCTCAAGGAGTGTCATGCGCTCTCATTGGTGCTGGGACGAGAGGCACGGGATGGGCTTGTTTGGCGCTTGCGTCGAGAGAGATGGATAGAGAGGGCGTTTCACCCAGGGACGGGATCCAATCCACCTGAGAGCCAACAAATGGATGAATGAGGTGGTCAATCAGACGACCTTCGAGCCGCCAATCACTGAGCCCGACACGTCTCGCTTGATTCTCCTGGAGCCCGCGCATCAGCTGCGGGTGTGAGGCTCTGCATGCGCTGGCGACACGGCGGCGCGCAGCGCTTGCCACATGCTCTGCGTGTCGTTGAAGGCGGCGGAGCCCTCGGCCGCCGAGTAGTTGAGCGCGTCCACGTGCCACATGCCGGCGCCGCGCAGGCCGACCGTCCGCACGAGGCTGAGCTTGTGCGCGAGGCTGGTGGGGTCGTCGAACCAGACCTGCGTCCGCGATCCATCGTCTCGAGCGTCCAACCACACGAACGGCGACTCGGTCAGCTCGTCCCACTGCTCTGTGAGTCGCTGCGAGCGGACGAGCTCCTTGATGACCGCAAAGTCGAGCTGCTTGCCGGCCGCGTCGCTGCATGGAGCTCCGAAGAACGGGATCTACGCTCGAGGGTCCGTCAGACAAGTGTCACCGCATGACTGTCATCGACGGTAGACGTACCGCTGGGATTCGGCACACGCCGTGGTCGTCGCTCGGCTCGCAGGCGTACTCGTATCCGTACCAGGGCACACCAAGCACGAGCTTGTCGGCAGGGACGCCGGCCGACAGCAAGAACTCGTCCACACCTTGCTGGACGAGCGCGCGCGGCGAGTTGGCGCCTGCCACGCACGCATCGTAGATCTGGCTGCGCATGTCGTACGCCATGACGAAGAGGAAGTCGGCCGCGGCCGCCAGCTCCTTCCACGGGTAGTAGCGGCCATCCACCCCTCGCGGTGCCCACGGCACGTCGAACGTGATCTAGTCGCGCGGAATCGTCAGTACGTCGGCAACGACATACTCAGCGCACCGTCATTACCTGCGCGTATTGAGTCAGTGGGTGCCGCTTCAGCTCCTCCCGCAACTCGCGCACCAGCTCGGCGAGGCACTCGGCCGTGGCACCGCTCATGGGCTTCTCCGTGTCGATGTTGACGCCGTCGGCGTGGTTCGTAGCGATGAGCACGTACGTCGCCTGCACGAGCGCGATAGATGAGCGAGCGTCATGCAACTAGCACCATCGGCAGTGCGGCCGACGCACCTGGACCCACTCGCGGCGAGCGGTCAGATCGCAGAGCTGGTCCACGGCGTCAAAGTTATGCTTGACCACCACGAGCACGCCTTTGTCGTGCGCATGGCACAGCATCTCCGGGTCCGTATTCCACGCCACCGTTGTCAGCTGCCAGACACTCACTCACACGTCCTTTAGCTCCACCGACATCCCTTCCCTCATTGCCCATTTTGTGCGACCCACCAGGTCCCAGTCGTAGCGCTTCCAGCGGTCGTCGTTTGCGATGGAGAACGCGAAGACCTCCTTCTTGCTCGCTCCTCGAGTCTCGGGCGACGTCCACACCACAGGGAGGCACAGTCGCGAGGCCAACGCCGCGGGGTGCCACTGCGCACAGGGGCAGTCGCGCACCCACTCCTCCGCGGCTTCCTCGTCCGCCGAAGCGGCGTATATCTCCCCCTCGGACGCTGCGGAGACCGGGAAGCGTGCGACACGGTCGTAGATGCCATAGCCGTGAGTTCTGGCGATGGGGAGCGCCTGGACGCCCGGCAGGAGCAGCGCCAGCGCAGCCAGCGAGACCGTCAGCATGAGGCTCATGACCACCGATGTCTTCTTCGTTGAAGTTCCTGCTGACATGGCCCGTGATTGATAACCAGTACTCTGTACCATATATTTGCCACCAATAGTGGAGCGCTGGGCCGATATATTGGTACAACCGATCTTTTGGACACTTCAACTTGGGATTGCTGCCCACGCCCTTTGGTGTCCCGGGTGATGCACGACATGCAGAGCGAGGAACTGAAAGCGGTGCTGCAAGAAACGGGTGGAAGGGAAACGCTTGCGTGCTGCAGGCGCTTGTTGGCGATCCTGACGCGCGACGGTTTGCGACGGTTCGCTTTCGAGGCCGCTCGTGGTGGGTGGGGCGGCGCTGGGCCGCTCATTTCGGCCGACTGTGTTTCACGAGGACTCGCGGATCTTGCCGCCTGTAACTCGCACGTCTGCGTCTCTGCTCGGTGACACGATAAAGCTGCAACCACGCCAAGCGCAACACCAACAGCTGAAAAGGGAGATAGAGTCATGGCGCGGTCGACCAGCGGGCTGATCATGAGCATGGGGACGGTCAATATGTGGGGCTTCTCGCCCGCGATCGACGTGTGTGACCGGTTCTACTCGGCTTCAAAGACTCGTCCAGCGACTACAGACCAAGGTGAGAGTGAGCAACAAGATGATGAAGAGGAGGAGAAAGAGTCGACCTCCCCTGTCAGCGTGCTGCTGGTCTCCCCTGGAGATGTGAGGCACGTGCTGGCAGCGATTTCGCGGCGGCGCCGATGGGAACCCGAGCTGCGCCGTCGTCGAGAGCTGCACATCTACGTGTTGGAGAGCTCCATGGAGGTGCTGGCGCGCCACTTGCTGCTGTTGAACGTCGCGCGCGACTGGACGGTGCCACTGCGTCAGCGATGCAGCCTGTTCCTCGAGATCTTCGGCAATGCCTTCGTGCAGGTTCGACGAGACCATCGGCTGAGGTTATGTATGAGTTAGCTTTGAGCTCATGCTTCCTGTTGTTGACTTGCTTTTGGCTAGGAACGGACCAGCACGTATATCGAAGAGCAGGCGAAGGCGCTGATGGACTTTGTGTACAACGAGCGCGGACCGCTGGCGCAGCTTGTCGATCTCTCGCACCTCAAGATGCGGTCCCGAGACGACCTCATCGACGTCTTTCGCGGCTGGTTCCAAAAAGTGCCCTTCAACAGTTCGTGAACTGGGTTTCATTACCTCTCGCCTTCTCGGTGACTCCACTAACGCGCGGACTTCATGTGATGCTCCAGTGGAAAGTCTTCGCGAGCACCGCCTCCGCCACTACTATGAAGATCGGTTTGACTACCGCAACAACCTCATCGACTGGGATTACACGGTGCGTTTATACATCGCACACTCGTGAGGATGTTGCATGTTGCAATTGCTGACTGTCGGTCGTGGGAATGATCCAGATGAACCTCAAACGCATCGAGAACGCCAGCGTGATCCACATTCGCCAGTACCGCGACTGGCGCAACACGGGCATCGCATTCGAGTTCGGCGACCAGACGTACACGGAGCCCAACCGCTCGATGGCGTCCTACACCGAGGTGAGTGCTGGCTGCATCCTTCATGACTCATGCGGGTGGTCGCTAACTGGAAACCTCACTCATGTGCAGGCGAAGAAGCGCAATCACGGGTCGGTGCTGTGCCGCGGGCTGTGGACTGACATCGTTGTGAGTCCATACGTCTCCTTTGGTGTGGACTGCGACGCGCCGAACAAACTCGCCGAGCAGCTTTTTGAGATCCACAACAAGGGTACTGGCGTCGAACAGAACCGCCATGTAAGCACTCACCCATTGGGTTTCCGATGAGAAGAATGGTGTGACTGATGATCATGCGTTTGCCATCAAGAACACGACCGAAGTGGCGGTGTACAACATCCTGTCGTACCTCCACGAGATCGAGACCGGTGAAGTGTACAAGATGACCAAAGTGCGTGCAATCCCGGCTCCAACCAACCTCGTGACGTGACAGATCATCTGACTTTTAGACTTCGCTTGATCGTGCAGGCGCACGACATCTACAGCGGCATTCACTCGGACGCGGGCACAAACCAAGAGGAAGATGCCTCTGCGTCTCGGTTCGAGGAGCTGGACGCCATTCAAGAAGAGGGCGGAGAAAAGGACAACAGCGAGGAAGAGGAGCAAGAGCGTCGAGAACGGATCATATCTGAATCGTTCCAAGGTGTCAAGGTACAGTGAGCATTCTCCGTAGTCGTCCAGGCGCTGGATGGCTCACCGACTGGTTGTTCTCTCGATAGATCATCCCGCTGACCGGCAAGATCCAAGACCTGTACGCCAAGAAACGCTACTCGCGGCTGTTCGACGCGGTCTTCCTCTCCGTCCAGCAAGCGCATGCTCTGCAACCTGGGTTTGAAAAGCAGGATCAGGACGAGCTTTCGGTGGCGAGTGTGCTTGCTGATGGCGCGACTGTCGACATTGAGTCCTCCACGTGCGTTGAAACCCCCGAAGGTGTGATTCGAAGGCTTTACTCGTCGCTAACTTGTCAATGCTCTGCAGGTTCCTGCTTCCTCTCAAAGAGGAGCAGCGCATTGCGTTTGTGCACAAGCTGCTCGAGTGGGCTCCAACGCTGTCTCTTTCTCCGTCGTTCACCTTCGGAAGCAAGGACGGACCAAACAAGGACGACATGGCCAGCATCAAGAACGCCACGCTTCGATTTCAGTACTCGCCGAAGTAGTTTCGTGGTTGAAAGCTGCGATTATCTCCCAACATGATCTCAATGTCGCTTGTGTCATCCATTCTCGTCTCTTGACCACGTCTTGGCTAGTTTGTGGACAACAACAGCATGCAAATCACTCACTTGTGATGAACGTACCACAACCAATGAAGTCTAACATGCCACGGCGACGCTGACCTCCTCTGCCGATACGGCGGTGGCGCATGTGCCCTTACGCTTTGGATCAGTGCCACTTCCGTCGTTCTCCAGCGTGGTTGTGGTGTAACTGACTCGGTACCGGCCGCCGGTGGCGCCTTCGCTGCAGTAGATGAACGCGTTCATCAAGAACCACGTGAGCACGGGGCTCCAACGGGACCACTTGGCCAGCGGCGCGATACAGCAACTGTCGCGTCGAAATCTACCGGTGTCAGCAGCTTGTCCGTAGCTTCGGACTCGGTCGATGACTGTGCCCACCGTGTATGTCTCGTCGACGGTGCCCATGTACATGTTGAGCAGCTTCTGCTGGAATATCGAGACGCACGGGCCAGCGAACAGCAAGCCGAGCTCCGTGTCGGTCGGCCGCGCGCTCAGACTGCGATCCGACAGGTTGGACGACGAGCGCAGTGCGTAGCAGCCGTCTGCTATCAGGATGTTCGAGTGCACCTTGATGAGGATACCGTCATCTGTGCCGCGCTCTCTGGCTTCCAACCTCCCGACCAGCAAATACCGAGCAAGGTCGTGCTTGGACAGACCGTACGCAGAGCTCGCACACACCTCGAGCTGTTCCAGCGACCACTGGATCGACAGTGCGCAATACACGCGCGTCACGTACGATGGCTCGTCTTGTTGCGCCGCGTTGGTCAGTAGAAGCACGCGGAAGGGCTCGCAGTTGCGGTGTGCACGTGCAATTCGAGCCACGAGAGCTGCGCAGATGCGGTTGTGCTGCAGGCCGCCGCCGGTGATGAGGATCTGGTTCTCGAGCTGGACCGACTCGCGCGCGTTCAGAATGAGGTTCACCATGGCATTCTCCTCCCTCCACCCGCCCGCGACCAACGGGAACGGAGGCGGTCGCTTGTTATCTTCAAGCTCGTTCGATGCATCGATGCGAGGAAGTGAGGACTCGTGGTTGCGTTGGATCCACTGAAACATGTCGGACGAGCAGGGAGCCACCACGCCGAGCTCGTGCCAGTAGTATCCGATACCATTCACGTGCAGCCATCCCGCTCGCTCGGCGTTCACGTCGCAGCCCGTGACCATGATCGTGTCTCCGTCCACACACAGATACTTTTGGTGGTGAAAGCCGTACTTGGAGTTGTTGGAGATCCACGTCGTGAAGAAGCTCGGGCCGAGGTCGCTCTCGGCGAACGCGAGGTGGATGCGTCCGTCGCCTGGCCCGCTGTCTTGGGTGGAGAAGATGCGCTGCATCTCGTCGGTCGTGGTCGTGCCGTAGTCCGTCGCCGGATTATACAGCACATGGACATCCACGCCGCGCTTGACGGCCGCTTTCAGTAGCGACGCGATCGTCGTGGGTTCCTTGTCGTGCTGGTACACCTCGCCGTCTTCTTCGAGCTCCTGGTTGAAGTCGCACAAGAACGTCGAGTAGTAGATGGACGACGTCGCCGAGCGCAGCAACTTGACGATCGCGCGCTTGCACTCGTCAAAGTCGTGCAGCGGTGTCACGTTCTTCGTCGCGAACTTCATGTCGTCGAATGAAAATTCAGTCGGGAACGCACAAGGCGACGTAGACGATGAAGCAGATGCTGTCGAGACGGGAAGCACAAGTCCGTTGTTGTTGTCCCGATCGACCTTGGCGAGCAGAAAGCATACGCCCGACAGCGTCACGGCAATCCCTGCAACGAAACAAGCGAGCGGCACGGCACCGTACCCCGCCATCTCGTTGTAGAACACCATGCCGCACGCCGTGTTGCCCAGGATAATGAACGCCTGGTACAGCGGCACGAACTTGAGCGTGCCGAAGTGTTCCAGCCCGCGGTTCAGGAAGTACAGCTGCGGCACAAGCGCTGCCGGGATGGCGAGCAGGATGAGCACGTAGAACGGGTTGACCAGCGTCATGAGCGCGCGGTGGAAGCCATGGTGGCGCTGGGCGTCCGCGCCGTGGCCGGAGAACGCCGACGACGCGACCACCACCGCCGACTTGGTCGCCAACGACGTGAACCCGGCCATAATACCGGCGCACGAGCTGAACGCGAGCAGGCCGATTGCTCCTCGGTGCAGCTTGCGCGTGTGCACGCGGCGGAGGATCGCGGTGGTGTACGTGAGCGCGATTATGGTGTACGCGGTCGGCATCACGGAGTCCCGGAAGACGACGCCGGCGAGGGACTCGAGGTTGTACGCTCGGGGAGGAGGCAAATCGGCGAACTGCGCGGCCGCGACATCGCCAGCGACACCAGCGACGATGAGCACGCTCGAGAGCAGGTCGACGGCCACCAGTGGCTCGCCGAGCACAAAGCGGCCGAGCAGCGCGCTGTAGATGAGCGTGAGCGCCGCAAAGGGTGCCTGTACGGCCTGACCGAGGATGCCGAGGTTGGCGACGGCCGAGATGGTGCCGACCGCGAGCACGAGCAGCCCGGCGATGAAGACGCGCTGCTGCGAGGCCGTGCCGAGCTCCGGGCAGCGCTGCACGCGGTTGTGCGCGACCTTCTGGCAGCAGTAGCCGCTGGCCGACAGGAAGCTGCCTACGAGCGAGTTGAACACGCCCGCGTAGAGGTAGAAGGCGCCGTCGATCGCGGCGGTCGGGACTGGTGGCGTTGCGGTGGCTTCGGACGGACGCAAGGGAGCCTGCGCCGCCGGGTGGGTGCCGAGCACGACGAGCAGCAGCAGCCACGTGAGCGACACAGCGACACTGAGCCCCACCATCCAGGTGAACCACAGCGGCAGTGCGCTGTGGTCATCCCCGTTTCCGACCGCGTCTTTGGCTTGCAGCGGGTCCTTGGCGCTCGCGGAGGTCGCGTACGAGCCCTCGGACCCGCGCAGCAGCGGCGAGCGCTCCGACTGGACGCTGCGCTGCGCTGGGGAGGCGGCGGTGGCGGTGGGCATCGGCTTGCTGGAAGCGGAGCGCAGGAGGTCGGCAGCAGCGCTTTCCAGGTCGCTGGAGCCTCAAATGGTGGCGCTTTGAGACAATAGCGTTTACAGTGTCCAAAAAAATAGAATATCGCAAAGCGACAACCTCAATGCCCGAGTTGACGGGCTATCCACTGCCTGCGGAAGATACCGCAGACAACAGGCCGCAAAGCCTGAAGGCCACATCAACCTGCGTTGCCGAAGGAAAGAGGCACCTGTGAACACTTGAGTATACGTACAGACTCCAGCTCTGGAAAGCGCACACGGTCGGCCGCGGCGCTCGCAGTCGAGAAGCAGCGCCAGCATGTCGTCGAAGCGCACTTGCGTCGGCGACGACGGTCGTCCGGAGCTCTTCATCACGTGGCGGTATGTAAAGCGCTGGCGAGCCTCTTCTCCGCGTTGGAGGCGTTGAAGTCGCGCTTGGTTCTCACGCATGCCTCCCGCCGGTGGCCAGGCCGGGGTTGTTCATCCCCCGACGACAAGCATACGTGCGAGAGGGACGTGGGGAAGGAACTCTCTGTCCTTTCCCAGAGC
>JAADYH010001092.1:0-10838 GCA_023338125.1 Phytopythium aichiense
AACTCGCGCTGGACGCGAGCAAGAACGCCAACCGGAAGGTCCTGTACACTTGCGCGCGCTTTGGGCAGTCGACCGGTTATCCTGCGGCGACGTCCAACCTTCGCGACTGGCTGTTTGGTCCCTCGGAGAACGAGGTCACGACGAGCCAGCACCTGCAGACCGCGTACTTGTACGCTCAGAAGAATTGGACGATCGTCGGTGTTGCGAAGGCTCTGAGGTGCGAGCGCTGGTATTATGAATGAGGGCTCTGCATGGCTGCTCCATCCTTTGTGTCGCCCCCTGCTCACTGCCACTGGTCTCCTATCACTACGAACTCATACACACGCCGCCCGCTGGTCGGCAGGCTCTATCTCGCGTCTATCACCCGCGCCGCTAGTAGAAGATGCCACAGAAGAACGGCCAGCTGCACACGAGCGGCTCGGCCTCGCGCACGTAGTCCAGCAGCCGGTCCTCTAGCCCGGCGAAGGGGAAGGCGCCGATGGGCAGCACCGAGTAGTGCGCGTCGTAGTCGTCGAACTTGCCCCAGCACGAGTTGAGCCCCGGGAAGGTGGCGCGGTCGATCACCTCGCTCGGCTCGTAGTGGCGCAGCTCGTGGCCCGCGCGGAACTGCTGCACGTGCGTCCACATCTTGCGGCGGCCGCGGCCCCAGCGCAGCTTGACGCTGTTGCGGTGCAGGAAGATGATCTCGCCCGCGGGGTCGTGCTGCACCATGGTGAAGCCGCAGAAGGCGTCCGACCCGTGCGGCCGGCTGCCCGAGCGGCCGGCGATGTCCATGGCCGTGGGTCTGCCGGCGGGCAGCGACGCCGTGGGGCCCGCGGAGCCCGGCGGACGCTCGATCATGTGGAACGTCGACCGCGTGCGCATCCAGGCCATGCGGAAGAGGTCCTTGTCCCCCCAGAGCAGCTTGAGGTCCTGGATGAAGTTGGGCGTCGACAGCGAGTAGTGCAGCAGCGCCTTGAGCGCCTTGCGGTGGCGCGCGCGGTCCACGAGCACCTGTCCGCTCTCCTGCTCGAACATGTCGACGAAGTCGATGCCCAGCAGTTCCCAGACGAAGCTGTCGCGCGTCACGTCAAAGGTGGTGCGGCTCGGGCGCCAGAAGTCGGGCCAGAAGAGCGCGCCCGTGGCGTTGAACGCGGCCGAGGCGAACAGGTAGGTCGGGTCGCGCACGGCGAAGTTGTCGGCGTCCAGGAAGAGCACCTTGTCGACGGCGCTGTAGGCGATGGCGTAGGCCTTGGAGAAGTAGCCGACGGCCCGCGGATCGCGCAGCACGCGCAGGAAGCAGCCGGCGTCTCGCTGCAGCGTGCGCAGCACCGGGTGGTCCCCGTGCAGCTCGCTCGGCGAGTACCACAGCTCGATGGGCAGTGCGCAGCCCAAGGCGCGCAGCGAGCGCACCGACGCGTAGACGCTGAGCAGCTGCTTGCCGTAGACGACGATGGCCACGCCGCGCGTGAGGTCGGCGTCGGCCTGCCAGCCGAGCGCGTGGTGCGGCAGTAGCTGGCCGGCGCGCGCGTCCCAGAGCGCGCCGTTGTCCTCGGCCAGGTCGCGGCGGCAGGCGTCGGCGTCCAACGCGCGCGCGGGCTCGCTTTCGACGGCCAGCAGGTTGTAGCGCTCGAGCTCGGGCGCCTGCAGGCAGCTGAAGGCGAGCTTGGCGGCCGGCGAGTCGCAGGGCGAGCGCATGAGCCGCCGCCGGTGGCCCGTCACGCGGTCGCGGAACTCGCAATAGCCGGCCTCGGCGGCCGCTACAACGTGGCGGCACGGCCGGTCGCGCGCCGGCAGCCGCTCGCCGCTCGCCGAGCAGTTGCGCGTGGCGCGCCAGGCCACGCACTCGAAGCGCGCGAGCTCCTCCAGGCTGCTCACGGGTCCGCGCAGCAAAAGCAGCGGGTCGCGCTCCTCGGGCGGCGCGGGCTCCCCCCAAACGAGCAGCAGCTCGCGTGCGGCCGGCCGCAGCGCGCGCCAGGCCGCCCAGGCCGCGGTCACGGCCAGCAGCGCGCGCAGCGCGAGCCCCAGCCGCGTCCCGGCCCACGCGCGGCGCCAGCGCGCCGGAGGGCAGCGAACCGCCAGCGCCGCGGGCGCCGCGCTGGGCCGCGGGAACGCGCGGAAGACGCGCTTGCGGCTGGCGCTGGCGCTGGACCCGGAGCCGAGCGCCAGCACCGGCAGCGAGCCGCCACCGCCCTCGTCCCCGGCGTCCTCGGCGTCGAAGGCGCTGCGCATGGCGGCCGGCAGGAGGCAAGAGGAAGGTGGCAGTCGTGCGGTCGAGGAGTATATGTTCAGGAGGAGGGGGACGAACGTATATGTTGGTGTTTGTAAGCGAAGAGCTGCACGAAAGAAGTATCCTGGACGGATCACATGTTGATGACGCCAAGCGGCAACATGCGGCGCTAGTGGCGACGTCGGCGAACGGTGGGAAGGCGCCAAATGTATTGTACACGACTCGCGCTCGCCGCTGCTGCTCGTCCCTGTGCTACTGCTAACGTACTGTCCTGCCTGCCGCGGCTACTGTTTCCGCTCGACGTCTCCGTTGTCCACTGGCCGCTCGTCGCCGCGGTCCACGTCCTCGTCCTCCTGTCCGTCCGCCTCCTCCCTGTCCTCCTGCTCCTCGTCCTGGTCGCCTCCCCGGTCCGCGCGGAAGCGGTCGGCGACGTCGGCGGCGTCCTGCACGAAGGCGAGCAGCATGGGCTCGAGCTCGGCGAACGGCGTGTCCTCGATGCGCGTGACCGTGAAGGCCTTGTCGTAATAAATATCCTTGCCGTAGCAGCGCTTGAACTGCGGGTAGTACCGGCCGCCGTTCGCGCCGCGCACGTCGTACTGCGCCAGCGGCACGTCGCCCATGCGGAACTGCTGCACGTGGGTCCACACGCGCTGCCTGTTGTCCCGCGACAGCTTCTCCTGGTTGCGGTGCAGGAAGGCGACGCCGCCGTCCGGCGCGTGCTGCACCATGGTGACGCCGCAGAAGATGTCCTGGTCGGCCAGCTTGACGCCCGCGGCGCCCGGCGGTGTGGCGATCATGTGGAAGCTCGCGTTGGCTTTCATCCACGCGAAGCGGAACAGGTCCTTGTCCCCCCACACGAGCCGCATGCGCTCCAGCATGTCGGCGTGGAGCGCCAGGAACATGAGCGCGTCCAAGGCGCCGCTGCGCAGGTGCCTGGCGCGGTCCACCATGACCTGGCCGCTCTCCTGCTCGAACATGTCGACGAAGGGCAGGTCGAGCGCCTCCCAGACGAAGCTCGTGCGCTGGATGTTGAAGATCGTCTTGCTGGGCCGCCAGAAGTCGGGCCAGAAGAGCGCGCCCGTGTCCCGGAACTCGTCCGAGTCGAACAGGAACCCCGGGTCGCGCGCCGCGAAGTTGTCCGAGTCGAGCAGCAGCACCTGGTCGAACGCGCTGTAGAAGACGGCGTGGATCTTGGTGTAGAACTTGGTGGCGCGCGGGTCGCGCAGCTCGCGCAGGAAGCACCCGTGGTCCCTCGCCAGCGCCTGCAACAGCGGGTGCGCCACGTTCGTCTCGCTCGGCTTGTACCACAGCTCGACGGGCAGCGCGCAGCCCATGGCGCGCAGCGCCCGCACGGACGCGTAGACCGACTCGAGCAGCCGCTCGTACACGACGAACAGCACGCCGCGCCGGAAGCTGGCCGGCGGCGCGAGCTGCAGCTGTGCAAGCGACTCGGCGCCGAGGCCCGGCAGGTGCCGCAGCGCCGCGGCGACGGACCGCTGGTCCTCGCCCAGCTGCGCGCGGCCCGCGGCCAGCGAGAAGCCCGCGTCGTGCTCGTAGCGCGCGGCGCGCGGCCCGTAGGCCAGCAGCTCGCGGAACTCGTCGCACGAGAACGTCACGTCGGCGCGCAGCGAGTCGCAGTGCATGCGCAGCGCGCGGCGCTCGCGGCCCGTCGCCCGGTGCCGCAGCAGGCAGAAGCCCGACTCGCCCGCGCGCACCGTCGCGTTGCACGCGCGGTCGTTGCCCGGGTCGGCGCCGCCGTCCGGCGCGCAGTCCCGCTGCGCGCGCCAGCCGACGCACTCGTAGTCGCCCAGGTGGCCGCGCAGGGCGGCGTCCGCGTCCGCGTCGTCCGCGTCCCCGGCGTCCTCGTCCGCAGCGGCTTGCGGGTCCGCATCCGCGTCCGCAGGGGACGGGGGCGGGTCGCTGGCCGCGCGGACGCCGCGCGTGCGGCCGCCCACGGCCACGTGGTGCAGCTGCAGGTCGCGCTGCTGGATGAGCGACGCGACCGAGATGAGCCCCACGGCGCAGCACACGACGATGAGGAAGAAGAGCGCGAACATGCGCGAGCGCAGCCCGCCGCCGCCCGCGGTCGGCATCTTGATGACCGGCCGCTTCACGTCCGCGGCCTCGTGCGGGGACGCGGCGGCCACGCGACTCAGGCTCGTGGCGCACGGGAGCGTCATGGCGTCCGCAGCCGGCCGGTAGTTTACTGCGCGGGACGGGAAGGAATGCGCGGGCCGTCCGCGGCGGGGCGGGGAGGCGATCGTGGCGGCTGCCGGTTGCCGTCCGTCCGCGCGCGACCGTTGGCGTCCGTCGGACGCGGAGTTTATAACTTGCGCTCGCCTCGTCCGCGGAAACAACGCGACTGGATCGCATGTGCGGACGACGGACCGACGGGGACCGACGGGCCGACGCACGGACGGACGGACGGAGAGCCTGCCTGTCGACCTGAACAGCTTGCTGCACACCCGACGGTGCGCCATTCCGGGTGCGGATCTCTGCGGGCCTTGAGGACCAATCAACGCGCGTGAATCAGAAGAATCCGCCAATCAGAGCGCCGGATTTGGTAGAAGGCCGCCTGACAGCTGCTTCAGTTTTCCAGGATGGTAAAACCCCACCCCTACATAGGTGGCGCTCTACTGTACACTCGTAAGCAAAAAAGAGCCAAAAACGGTGCAGTCAGACCTCTCGAATAGAATACATCCTCCCGCACACTTTGCGCACAACACAAGCACGCTCTGAACCTCGAAAACAGCATATCCCCCTGTATTTTTCCGGCTGTTGGTAAAACAAAACAAAAAAATCACGCGAAACTCCAGTCCCAGTCAAAAAAATATCCACCCGCTCTCGAGTCGTCTGACGCTTGCGATCGGGCTGCGTGCAGACGGTGGCGGCGTGCGTGCGACGCTGTTCCATGTGTGCAGGCAATGCAATGTTCGCGGTCACTTTCGCGCCAAGCAGAAGCGAGTCACCAAATGTAATCGACGAAGTGTAAACCCCCGCAGAGTTGGACGGCACAAAGCGACAAATCCCCCTGCGTCCACCTTTCGTCGTGGCCCAATCAGCGCTCGGCATCCGCACTGTTCACTCGTCAAACCAGCGCGAAACTCCCGTTTTCCGTCTGATAACGAGGCGGCCAACCCGCAAAGCCAGCCTTGCTTCTCGGGCATGGTCCTCGTCCAGCACTGGCGGCAACGCGCGCGTGGGGCGCCTCGATGGCTCGGCCGGGGGCAGGAAGCGGAGTCGCGGCGGATTGTTTGTTCGCCGCGTTTCGTGCGCTGCGCCATTTTCCAAGCGGTGAAAAGTACACGGTTTACATTACGATCCACGACGGACGGACGAAGCGCAATGCGCGATGATCGTGGACGCGCTCACCGCGGGCCGCGACACGCCCTGGAAGCCACCACCAGCCGGCATTCCCGCGGCTCCTTTCAGTATTTTACAAGGAAAGCGAACACCATCCTGCGGTCACATGCAGACCGGATGCAGACCGGATGCAGACCGGATGCAGACCGGATGCAGATGCAGACACATCCAGACCGGATGCGGATGTGGATCGGTCGCGGATGGCCCGCAGCGCGCCGAGCTGGCCATCTGGTCCCCAAGAGCAGCCACTGGTCCCCACTAGGAGCAGCAGCCACTGGCCCCACGCGAGAATGGAAACTGCGCGCATCCACAACCCCTCGATCGCCTTTTATCTCACAAAACGGATCTGCGCGGGGCTTCAACCGCGTAGTTTACCGCCCCACTGGAACGTCGACTGGAAGCAGGTGAAGATCCCGCCGGACGCATCCAGCGTCCTGGGTTGATCCTTCATGGGGATCCTTCATGGGGCAGCCGACCGCATCCACAATGCGCAGTCGCTCCGGGCGGCAGGCAGCCCAAGTCATTGTCGAGATGGAACACCGCAGCAGTGGCTGCCAGCGAACGGTGACGATTGGTGTTTGGGTGCCATGGCCATCAGCCAGCCGACAGACACCCTCTTCAATTCGAATCCGAGATCGTCTTCCTCCTTGTCCTGCGAATCTCGTCAAGTGGTCCCGGTTTGTTTCAGATTGAGGACTTCTTCCCTGACCAACCTATCCCAGGCTGCCTGGACGTGCTGCGGTTGGCGCTGCCCATGCGAACGAGGCCCGAAGCGCCGCCGACGGACCGATCATTCACGAGCTCGCCATCATGGCGGCGCAGCGACTTCGGGAGCCGGAAGAAGATGATTCCGGACCACATCAGAGGGGATGGCTTCGGACTCGCCGCTCTCGACGACATCCGCATCGATGAGTCCAAGATCTCCGGCTTCTCGAGTTCGCCGAGGAGAGTCGTGGGACGAGCTTGTCGACGCGCGTGCTGGAGGGCGTCGAGCGCACCGCAGAGGCTCATGGTGCGCCTCATTGTGATCCAATGACGTCGTGGTATGACTGTGAGCCGACGCAAGAGCGCTTCGAAGACATGCTGGTGCTGCTTCCCGACTGCGAGCGCCGCGGCTGGCCGTGACCGCGTGCGCTTTCCAGAGCTGGAGTCTCCACACCCAAATGTTCACCGATAATACCTTTCGAGGTGGCCAGGGGATTGATCGCCCGACCACTCGGGCACAGGGTTGTCGCAACGTGAACGCGATAATCTTACAATTCCTCTCATACTCGGGACCAAACCGGGACCAAACCGGGACCAACTGGGGGCCAAATCGCGCACCCACGGGCCCAAAGCGGTCCTGCGGGGCCCATTCTGGTCCTAGACCTGGTCGTCGGCGGCCTTGTCGTCGCCCGTGGCGAGCTTCAGGAAGGCGGCGCCGTCCTTGGCGTACTGCAGCAGGTCCGTCTCGAGCTTCTCGAACGGGAAGGCGTTCATGGGCTTGAGCGTGAAGAGCTTCTCGTAGTGCACGTCCTTGCCGAAGCAGCGCTTGAACTGCGGGAAGACCTTGCCGCCGTTGGCGCCGCGCACGTAGTAGTCCTTGACGTCCGACGTGCGCTTGAACTGCTGGATGTGGGTCCACAGCAGCCGGTCGTTCAGGTGCGTCAGCTTCTCCGTGTTGCGGTGCAGGAAGACGACGCGGCCGCTCGGGTCGTGCTGCACCATGGTCACGCCGCAGAAGAGGTCGTAGTCCGGGTGCTTGGTGCCGGCCGAGCCCGGCGGCCGCTCCGCCATGTAGAACGGCGAGTCCGTCTTCATCCAAGCGAAGCGGAAGAGGTCCTTGTCGCCCCAGACCAGGCGCAGCTCCTCGTGCACGCGCGGCACCTGCGCGAAGCCGTAGAACATGAGCGTGTTGAGCGCGCGCTGGTGCCGCGTGCGGTCGATGAGCACCTGCCCGCTCTCCTGCTCGAACATGTCGACGTAGTCGAGCCCGAAGAAGGGCCAGACGTAGCTGCGCTCGTGGATGTTGAAGATCGTGTTGCCGGGCTTCCAGAAGTCGGGCCAGAAGAGCGCGCCCGTGTCGCGGAACTCGTCCGTGTCGAACAGGTAGTTGGGGTCGCGCACGGCGAAGTTGTCGGCGTCCAGCAGCAGCACCTTGTCGAACGCGCTGTAGAAGATGGCGTGCAGCTTGGTGTAGAAGTGCGTGGCGCGCGGGTCGCGGATCTCGCGCAGGAAGACGCCGTACTCGTCCACAAGCAGGCGCAGCAGCGGGTGGTGCACGTTCGTCTCGCTCGTCATGTACCACATCTCGATGGGCAGCGTGCAGCCGAGCGCGCGCAGCGAGCGCACGCTCACGTAGGCGCCGAGCAGCAGCTTCTCGTAGATGACGAAGACGATGCCGCGGTCGAAGGAGAGCTCTAGCTGACCGACGCTCTCGTTGCGGAAGCCGTCGTCGTCCAGCGGCGCGGGCGTGTCGGCCAGCGCGTTGGCGCGGCGGAAGTCCTCCTGGTTGCGCGCGAAGGACGCGTTCGGGTCGTGCACGTAGTCCGTCGAGAGGATGCTGTAGCTGAGCAGTGACTGGAACATATCGCACTGGAACTGCACGCCGGGGCGCAGCGAGTCGCAGTGCATCTCGAGCACGCGCTGCACGTCGCCCGTCTTGCGGTTCACCACCTCGCAGTAGCCCGACACGCCGTTGGGCACGGGCGCCGAGCAGTTGCGGTCCGTCGCGAACTCGCGCGCGCCGCTCGGCGTGCAGTTGAGCGTCTGCCGCCAGCCGACGCACTCGTAGTCGCCCAGGTTGTTCAGCTCGCGGCGCGCGCGCTGGGACCGCGCGGACCGGGACGCGGCGCGCGCCGACGCGAACAGCGAGGACGAGAGCGTCTGCAGCTTGCTCAGCACCTGGCTGCTCTTCCAGGCCGAGAACAGCCCGCGCGTGGCGCCGTCCACGTCTCCGTTCGCGAGCCCCTGCTGCTGCACCATGTAGCCGAGCGCGCCGAGGCAGCCCACGCACACGAGCAGCGAGGCCGCGAAGAGCACCCAGAGCAGGTTCCAGCCCGAGCCCGCGAGCTTGGGCCTGGCCTTGCTCTTGGACGGCGTCCCGGGGGCCGCGTCCGCTGCCGAGGGGCCGTCATCGGCGGCCACGTCCAGCAAGGCGGCGGTCTCTTCTTCCTCGTGGTCCTCGGCGCTCGACGACGGACGCGCCGCCCGCGCGTGGTGGACGCCCGCGCGCCCGTGGGAGCCGGCGCGCCGCAGCGCCAGCGGCAGCGACTTCTTGGCGCGCGCGGCCGTGGACACGAGCGGCAGCAGCGGCCCGCCCTTCTTGGCGTGCTCCGGCATGGCGGCAGCGGCGGCGGATGTGCGGCCGAGGACGCGGGCGGATTGTGAGTGAAGCGGGCGCTGCGGTCGGAAAGACCTGCGGGAATTGATGGTAGCGGAAGGATTCTTCCTAAATTCTTTTGAATTGAGGTGCGGGTGGCAGTTGGGGATACAAATGAGCGGGTGCTTGGATAAAACCTGTGGAATCGAGTGTATTGGACGGCGCGAACCGTCGGCAACGACGGAATTCAGTTCTGTCGGACGGAACTGAACCGAGGGGGGGGAAAGATAGTCGCGGAGGCGAGGCAATGGAGCAAAATGAATCATTCCAGGATCTAGATGCCCCAAATTTTGAGTGTTTGTTTTACAATTTGTATGGAACCATTTTCGGAAGCTCGCAAAACAGCAACAAAATCGTAATCGTTACTCACACACCGATGATTGGCCAAAACAAAAATAAAATGCTATGATTGGACCAAATCAAAGTGTAGCCATGTCACCACGTCCTCAAGTGCCACGTGAGGCTGAGATGGCCACGCGATGGGCAAGCACTCATCGTGAGTCTCTCTATCCTCCATGGGGCAACTGTTGACCTCGCACACGACACGCAGCGCAGCAAGAGTCCTTCTATGTTCTGTATCAGCTAGTTGCATGCGTTGAGGCTTGCGAATCTGCGCACTCCTCAAGACTCCGACAGTCGAACCGACTGGACGAGGCGCTCGAGATTGGCACACAGCCTTCGGCATCGTGACCAGCGCCATGGACGGCATGGAGGCGAACAGGGAGCTGGCAGGACCACGGCAGGCCACCTCGGCGGTTCTCGGCCTGCAGGGTGGCAAAAGCGGCGTGTTGGTGGGTGAAGAATGTCCATGGAGCTATGCGTGCCATTGGTCTCGTGATTGTCAGAGTTGTTGCTGCTCATCGCTGGCCTCGACGGCTTCATCTTCTTCATCTCGTCGCCATCATCGCTTGCCGGCTCGGCTCTCCGATTCTCCACCGCCTTGAGCTCGAGTAGACTTGGAGCAGTCGATAGCCTACCCGCTGTCGTCTTGTCAACGAGCTGCGAGCTGGCGCGGCAATCATCCTGGCTCTCGCTGCCGGTGACGATGAGTGTGGGCGAGGGCCTTGTCGCTGTGGACGTCCTCCTCACTGGTCTCTTACGTCGACTCGGCTTCGGCTTCGGCTTCGCGCCGCCGCTGCCACTGCTACTCGAGGTGCTGCTGTTGCTGCTGCAGTCGATGCCGGCGCTGTTGATGTGGCCGCCCCCCAGTGGCAGCGCGGCGCTGCTGGAGATGACGTTACCACCAATGCTTACAGCTATACATTCTCGGCACGGTGTGAAACATCTTGACCTGTCGATGCGCCGGCATCAGTTCCAAACTGAACAGGGCGACCAGAACCTTCTTGGTCAGTGCGAGCTTGTTTTGCGCGGTTGATGGAGATAGCGGCGGCCAGTCTTGTCGCGCTCAGATATACACCATCGAGATTGTTTCCCTTTTGAGGTGCAGTGACGGCCACGCCAAGAGGATTTCTCCGTCCAGGGCAACCCGCACAAAATTCGCTTCCGACTGCATGGACTGACATCTGCCGCTCACGGACAACGATTGCAAGGTCGTCTGGGCGAGAAAAGCAACGAACCAACACACGGCGCAGTCCAATCCATTCCATCCACAATCAACTCCCTCGCTCGCTCGCGTGGCATCCATCAGCGGCCTAACTGGGCTGTTGAATGTGCTGGTCGCGACGCGGAGCGATGTCCACCTCCTCCGTCCCCACCCTCGCCCAGGCAAACAATATCACTCCAATCACTCCAATCACTCCTGTCACTCCACCACTCGCCTCACGCTCAGCAACCAACGCTGCTCCAGAAAAAAACCTTCACCCACTTGGAGACCCACTTGGAGACCAAAAGCCACAGGCACGAAAACAGCACAGCTCCGCTCGAACCATCGCACAGCATCGAAGC